>JASDQU010682262.1:45392-66744 GCA_032191745.1 Picea mariana | reverse complement strand
GTGATCACAAGTCTTATGAAGTTGGAGGCCTTACATGGTTTCTCTCTTTTAAACTTTCAACACCATGTGTCCTTTCTCATATTTTAGTCCCTTATTGACTGGATCATCTTTTCTTAAGTTTGGGGCATGGCATTCAACCTTGGCTTGCCCTAAGTTTATATTTTATTCTTAATTCAACCATGATATTATCAAACACCATTTTAAGTTGGCCAAGGAATAGATTAAATGGTTGTTCATCTTCTAGGAAAATGGCTTCTTCTTGCTTCCATCTTATGCATACTTAGTTATACACACCCATTTGCATCTGACGAGTTTTCTTCATTTCGAAAGAGGTATAAGATCCCAAATATCATTTGCCATTATGGAGTGATATTCTACATTCATTAGTATATCCCAACTGGATGGCTAGAAGCTTCTACAAATGTCTCTAGATCGTGAGTCTCTAAAACTTGAGCCAAAAGAGAGGACGCTCGGTGGAACTATGAACATATACAACATTGATCTAAAGATTCGCTAGCAAGATCACTAATCACTTCTCATGTTGTATGGACCCATCTAGGAAGTTGTGGTGTTGGTGCAAGTTTATGTTCAACGAGCCCAACTAGATTAAGGTGAGTAGGCGATGGTGGATTTTCATCCACATTGTCATTGATCACAATGTAAACTATTTGTATTTGATTACATTCTTATTATTCACATTTTTCATCATTCAACATTATTACTTTATTTATATTCAACTTATTCCTCGCGTAACTCTTGAAGTATACTTATGAATAATACTCTCTATGTTCTCAACAAACTAAGAAAACTGAGTAAATTTAAAATGATCGGATTCATCTCAAACATATACATATACATAATTTTGATCATCACAAATTGTGTCACTTTATTGAAGAAGATAGATTGACATTGATCCTTCTTAATAATACTCTGTATACTTTCAACCAACCGAGGAAAGTGAGTAAATTTCAAATGATCAGATTAATCTTAGACATGTACATATACATAATGTTGATCAGGTATAAATTGTGTCACTATAATAAAAATTGAACAAGATAGATTGATATCGATCCTTCTCGATGATACTCTTTATACTTTCAACTAAGGAAAGTGAGTAAATTTCAAATGATCAGATTAATCTTAGACATATACATAATGTTGATCATCTACAAATTTTGTGTGATCGCCCACGACTCAAACCAACCTAGATCCATCTTAACCTTGGATCTATCAAGCATCAGGAGGGATCAAATCTCTCGAGGTGCAAACATTTTCTCAAGTTTTGCACTCTAAAAGAGGTTTTCACCTTGAGGGATTTTATCCCTCTCGGTGCTTGATAGATCTGGGGTTAAGATGGATCTAGGTTGGTTTAATTTACTCCATGCTTCTTCTGGTGTTATATCTTTTAAATCCTTTGTGGGATTGTGATTATTTGCACAATTAATTACTTTCACTAAAAAATGATGATTTGATCTCTTAGATTGGATCATTCAATTTTCCATTTCCTTTAATGTGCAATTATTTCTCTCGACAACACCATTTTAATATGGTGCATATAGAACAACATGTTGCGCATCTAAATTACCTGTGTAGTGTAGTATGTTGTAAATTCGTTGTCAACATATTTGCCTCCATGGTCTATTCTTAACTTCTGAAGTTGATGTCCAATTTGTTTTCATACAAGGGCCTTCTGTGGCAAAAACATGTCAAAAAATTCACTCTTAAGTTTTAAAATATAGACCCCAAGTGCATACGGAGAAGTCATCAATGAAATTTAAGAATTACTTGAACCAAGAGAAAGAAGTAGAAGGAAGTGAACCACACAAATCACTATGAACAAGCTGCAAGGGGGCCTAGGCATGCCAACAGACACGTTTGTTAAAACTGTCCGGATGATGTTTGTTGAGAACACAATCGAAAAAAACACCATGTCTATAAGAAATGAGAGAAAAACTAAACATTGTATTATGATTACATAGTTGTTGCAATGAGCAATAGTTTAGATGACCAAATTGTTCATACCAAAATTTGGTCAAGTCATTGCTATGAGAAATAAACATCAATGGAAGAGATGATGACCCAAAGTTGTCAAATATGTACAATTTTAAATCCTTAATTGCAACTTGACAAGGTGAAGATTTTGTTGTTCTACTTTCAGCCGAATGATTGTTTGATATATCGATAGAAGGTTGCAAGAAAGACTTGGAACATATAATAAATCATTAAAATGGACACCCTCTAGTTGAATTGTTCCAAACCCTACAACACTAAGAGATCCATCACCACCAACAAATAGTTATTTGGTGTTACATTCATTAAGAGCATAAAAGATGGCTTTATCCTTAGCCATATCATAAGATGCTCTATAATCAATAAGCCACTCGTTAGAAGAAAAAGTAGATGTTACATTGAATGAAAAACCAAAAGCAAAACGTGCATGTCCATGAGAAGAAGAGTTAGAAGAAGAAGAATCGAGATTGATGCTGTGCTTCTTTATTGTTGCTTCTAAGGATTCCATCTTCTTGAAAAATTTACACTCTGGATGACCATCTTGCCCACAAAAATTATAGTGTCTCTTAGTCTTCTTGCCTTTTGATTTAGTTTCTTTATCACCATTGGGCGTAGGAGTTGGTTGAGAGGGTTTTGGGACCATTGTTTTGTCTATTGTTGCGAGGATATTTCTTCTTCAAATGCTTGCCTTTATCCTTGTGTTGTGCCACTAAGGTTTTGTCAAATATACCTGCAATATTGATCACTCCAAGATGCAAGAGCTTATATTGCTCTCTAATCAAAGAATCACAAAAATCTTCAAACGATGGCACTTTGTAAGTAGTCCCTCGACTAATAAGATCTTCTCTAGTGGAATGAAAAGTAGATACACAAATAAAATATGCAATACCAAGCTTAACAATAATAGCATGTATGAGTTGTTCATATGTCTTAATTATCTGACATTCTGCAAGTAAAAGTTTGAATGTTTTGAACTTAGATAGAAAATCTTCAGTGTGAGAGAAATCACTTAGATTTAAAGCAATCAATTAGTTTTGGAGTTGGTGGGCTCAAGTCCCATTTTGTTTACCAAAAAAAATTTCCATCTTTTGCCATGTTGCATCTGGGGTCTCAATTCCTTGAAGTTGAAACTGAAGATCATCATAGATGAACATTTTGATTAATCCATATGCTTTGTCATGTTTGTTATCCCATTTGGCTTTCTTTAATGCATTAAGAGAGACAAATCGTGTTTCCAAAGTAACCCAGTAAAGTCCTCAACTTCATGGTAAACCCTCCATGTCGGATTTCCATGAGAACTAGTTTAAATTGGTAAGCAGGAGATCAGTTGGACTAGCAATATTATAATATGCAGGTAAGATAATTTCAAAAGAAAAAAATAATTGTCTAAATGGAAATCTCTTGAAAATATGGGCAGTTAAAAAAAAATTGCGTTGAAAACAGAGTCTAGATGTCAAAGATACGCATTTTGGAAGAAAGGCATAAAAAGTAACCAAGGTGCTACATGTTGGGTGGAGATTGATCAACTTGGTGTTGGGTGTGTTGAGGCCAAATTGTAATGTTTCGATCAAAACACATTGAACCTTGTAAGGCTAAATGAGGTAAAGCGGGAATGGTACCTTGAATTTATAGCCTTAGGAAAACGATACATACTTTGTATTCATCAAGTGCTAACATAAAAGCTCTTATTGAAATATTTTGATATCTTCCAATTTTTATAAAAAAAAGTTTTCTTCACAATAAAGTCGAATAGAACACATATATACACACTGTAAAGAATGAAATAAAATCATAATACTTTACAAATATAAGTATACTAGGTGGATACTTGAATCCAAAATACTCAAAGATTGTAAGAAAAGCAAGGAAATTACAACAGTATTAAATGATAAACATAACATAAATATATATTTGGAATGGAAAATAAGTCACCTAAACAGTGAAAATAGAATCAACAATGAAAGAAATGCAATGATCGGTTATAGATTGACCCATAAATCAATCTTGGACATAATAATTTCTTCAAGTTCTTGTGAGAACTTGGACCAAAGAAAAATTGGAAGCCCTTGATGTAAAGAAAATCATACAAGGGCAACCAAGTGCTCGAAAAAAAAAAATTAATATGATTTGACTTGGACCACTTCAAGTAGTGTGATGCACATTGTTTACAACCTGCATAATGTACCATTGATTAGCACTAAAACAAATTCAAAACTTCTAAAAAGAGCAAACAATGTAGAAAAATAAACGACCTCAAAAGAGAAGACCAAATCAATCTCACATTGCCTTCCTCTACCACTTTTCAAGAAATCTCTCCTATCAACAAAATTATTAAGCCCACATAAAACTAAGCATGGATATGAAAAATAATCAAGTGTAGAAAACTCTCAAAGCTCTAGCATACCTCTCTCCGTATGAATTCCCCTCCATCAATTGACTGGGTATGGGTATGATAGGAACATAATGAACGTTCTTCTTTAATGGGTAAAAGAAATGAATTTTTCTTGACACATACCGGAGCTCATAACATGGATATTAGGAAACTAGGGCATATTGAAGAGAATGTGATGAATGGGCAAAAACCTATTTTCTTTTCTTTCAATTTTCTTTTAATGCACTCGGCGACAAAGTATGAAAAATGTGTAATACAGAGGAAAAGGATAAATGAAAAGCTCAAAGCCATAAAAAACTTTCAATAATGAACAAAAAACTACCATGATTATCATCTAAATCTACAATCAACAAATAGATATAACATACCTCAACTTCAAATACGAAAAACTCATCCTGGATGTGCACTATCACCTCACACCAACTCGACTCCTTAAATTTCTTTATGAATCAGTTGCAAGGCTACATGTATTCACTAGAATTCACACCGAAAACCAAGCTTGAGAGCAAGGCAACCTTCCAGCTCCACTATCAATTCTTAAATGCTCGTAGAGTAGTAAACAACACTCATCAACCAATTTACATACCCTGACATATCTTAAAGCTTGTCATGCGTGGAAATATCTCATATTAAATGTGTTATGTACATTTCCAAGTATCAACATAAATGTTGTATAACAATTATTAGACCTCAAAACTTTCAAACATGTGTCAAATATATTACATTGATATACCACATTTCTCACGAACTTGCAATGTAACGTACCCAGCCTCCTAGCTAAGTCTCGTTACCACATTCTAACATACCCATTATATCAAACTCGCCAAATACAACTAGCATACCACACAATAGTGTTACGAAAATATTCCCCCGTTGACATGTGAACTTTCCCTTGGATTACTGACCCCTATACCAAGACAAAAACAATCATTTGGACACTACCATTCTTATAAACTCATTTTGCTTATCGAAAAAGAGAGGAGAAGGTGAAGTAGGATGTACCATGTTTACGACGTTTGTCCTAGTTGCTTCTGTCTGCAAGCTTGATCCAACTTCTGGCACAAATCAACACCTGTAATGAACAATAAGAAACAAGCGACTTCCTTCTACTCTAATGGATTAGGCAAAAGCAAATTCATCTATGCAAATCAAATTAAACATAGACAAGGACATGAAACCACATTCTTGAAGGAAATAGGCCAAGTATATTAGATGAGAACTTCAAAATGAAACTTACAATCTTCAGATGATGTTGCAACARCCTCTCCAAGTCCTCCTCATCCAACCCTTTCTCGAAATATCCATGATCAAAATACCAATGCKTTGTTGATTTTCTCCTCTTTTTCACATATGGGAATGCCTCCATTTATAGGCTTTGAGAGSCTCAACTACCTTGGGTATATTTGGAATTAGTTGAGGATATGGCTCCAATAGTCGTGATATCTTCCTTAGATGCAACCCYGGAGTTAGATTTGAGCCAAACTAACCCAATCCATYCATAGTTGTCTTTAGAAGAAAATGGGATTTCTTCCAAGATTTMCTCAACCAACCCAACGCTCCTTTAAAATGGGAAACAAAGCACTACAACRCTCCCCCTGAKATGGACAAGGAGCACTAGCACTCCCTGTGTATGATCAGGGGAGCTATGTATGATCAGGGGAGCGTTGATCTTCCAAAAAGTTACCAAGATGAGTAATTCCCTAGTAAAAACATTTGTTTTGATTGTTAGATGATGGGGCTTCTTCTTCTAACATGTTTTAGGGGTTGTAGCAAGTGTTTTCATGTTGTCATTCGTGATGTGACACTTAGGGAAAGCGAATGAGACACTTGCGACAAAATTTCAACACTTGCGACATTGTCGAAGTGAGGAATTTTAATGTGTAACAGATTGCCCCCCAACGTGTGAAGTCAGAAAATGAATGTTGATGGCCAAAACACTTTGTACATTCTTTGAAGCAAGGGTATGGAATTGGATAACCTGGTAGAAGCTGCAGACAACCATCAAACAATGTTAATATGTGTTCCATTCCTGAGGCAGGCATACCTGTGCTCAGAATACAAATGACTCAAAGCACGACCGCCAATAAATACACTACGAATCCATGATGATATTGACTAAGGAGATGGGCACTAAAGATACAATGTGGATCCATCTCTCTATAACCTGACTTGATCACAGCCACAAAAGAATACACAGTGGAGCTACGATGTGATAAGAACATAAGCACAGATCGATACAAAGTGGATCTATGTTAAAACAATTATATCAGTCGAACAATTGCCATTGCAACCTGGGTAAAGCGTATATGCAGATGAATACTCAACCCAGAATCTTAGTCCCGATCCTATAACAGTACGATTATGTTCATGTGAATAGATGATTTGATGTCGAGCATGACTTAAATCACTTGATTACCGGTCATTGAGGTATACCGTTAACAAGTGCGAGATAAATCATCATTGATGTCGATGGTTCTCAAGGTAATTTTAAAGTACAATCCAACGAATGTGAAAAATGAGTTAAAGTCGAACATTCGTGGAATCAGTCGATCATGGGTCATTGATGCATACCCACTGTCGAATGCAAGGAGGAATTCCATTGAGGCATGCAGGTCCCAAGGTACTGATGTGTTCCTAAGTCTATTTCCTCGATAATTTGCTGAAGTTGACAGGAAAAGACTCGTCGAAGGAGGGCATTGATGTATCCCGCATAAATCGACACGAAACTTGTCACGGGAAGGTGATAAGACATAGTAGATGAAAACGGACTGACATGGGTATGGGAACTAATAACTTTGTAGATGGTTGACTTTTGAGTCAGAGACTTCCCTTGAACACTGAGGCACGATATAAAACTTGGCAGCATAGACTTGGAGTGGACCAAAACATAATGCAACGAGTGTTGAGGCATTCTTTGGATGGGTCAAAGTAGTAGAAAGACTCGTAGGATTAGCTCAATGCGGAGGTTTAATGGATTATCCAAGTGTATAGTAAAAATGAAAACGAGTGTCGTGTTTAAGGGAGACTACGAGAGCTGCCTGAAATTTTTTCAAGAAACTTGACCCACTTCCTTCAATTTTTCCCCCATCCAGATAGATGAGTACTTCTTTTTCATTTAATGAGCTCGAGGAGGATAATACATGCTCAATATAACTTACCTTCGGTAAGTTTCTCTTCCTTCATTTAACGAACTGGAAGAAGTAAGGGTTTGTCCCAAGATGGGCCCTTTAGTGTGTAATTTTTTGAGTCCATAGAAGGAAAACTCGGTTATTTTTCATGTTTAGGGAGTCTGAAAATAACTTAAAGAAGACTCTGGGGTTGTCCTTTTTCGTGATTTTAGTCTATGAGGTCCGAAAAGTATAAAACGATACGACAAAGAACTTTTCTAGTCGAGATTGACTAGAGTGTTCCTTTTTCATAATTAGTCTGCTAGGACCAAAAAAGGGATAATCCACCGCCCAACAAACGCCTCTTCATATTTTAATGAGCTCAAGTATGACGAAGTTTTCTCAACAACGTCACAAGGTCATAAAAAAATCTTTGCTTCATAAATTCCTGCATAATCAAGTTGTTTTGGGAAAAAAATGTCAACAATCTCTTTAAAATCGAGAATATTTCAAAAAAAAAAAAAAAAAGATTGTAAATGTGAAAAAAGGGGGCGTAAATGACTTAATTTTGACATATTAAAAATCAATCAGGGAAAAAAAAGTCATTCTCACCTTTTGTTTTACCATTTTCCTTTTTCATGATTTTAGTTTATGAGGTCCGAAAAGTATAAAATGATACGACAAAGAACTTTTCTAGTCGAGATTGACTAGAGTGTTCCTTTTTCATAATTAGTCTGCTAGGACCAAAAAAGGGATAATCCACCGCCCAACAAACGCCTCTTCATATTTTAATGAGCTCAAGTATGACGAAGTTTTCTCAACAACGTCACAAGGTCATAAAAAAATCTTTGCTTCATAAATTCCTGCATAATCAAGTTGTTTTGGGAAAAAAATGTCAACAATCTCTTTAAAATCGAGAATATTTCAAAAAAAAAAAAAAAAAGATTGTAAATGTGAAAAAAGGGGGCGTAAATGACTTAATTTTGACATATTAAAAATCAATCAGGGAAAAAAAAGTCATTCTCACCTTTTGTTTTACCATTTTCCTTTTTCATGATTTTAGTTTATGAGGTCCGAAAAGTATAAAATGATACGACAAAGAACTTTTCTAGTCGAGATTGACTAGAGTGTTCCTTTTTCATAATTAGTCTGCTAGGACCAAAAAAGGGATAATCCACCGCCCAACAAACGCCTCTTCATATTTTAATGAGCTCAAGTATGACAAAGTTTTCTCAACAACGTCACAAGGTCATAAAAAAATCTTTGCTTCATAAATTCCTGCATAATCAAGTTGTTTTGGGAAAAAAATGTCAACAATCTCTTTAAAATCGAGAATATTTCAAAAAAAAAAAATTATAAATGTGAAAAAAGGGGGCGTAAATGGCTTAATTTTGACATATTAAAAATCAATCAGGGAAAAAAAAGTCATTCTCACATTTTGTTTTACCATTTTCCTTTTTATTTGAGTTTTTCCCCTTTTGGAGTGATTTTTCAACGTTGATTGCGAGAGCTACATGCAACCATTCACGATTCCTTCTGGATCAGGTTACTTCTCTCACCTTTCTCATTCATTTGCATTTTTTTTTTCTAATTTCAGCCTTTAATTCATGAACTTGGGCTCCTTGGAAAGCCCTAGAACGTCGAACATGATCGACGCTCCCTTAAGTAATTGAGAGGGGCGTTGATCTAGATTTCAGCGCCCTAGTATGTCCTCTAGGGGAGCGCTAGCACTTTGTTATTTCCCTCTAGGGAGCGTTGGGTGCAAAAGTTAATTTTTTTTTTGTTTTTTAGGCTGTGAAAAGGCAATTATTTTCCTTGAAAACTTGGCTAATGTGATTCTTTCGTGAATTTGCAAGTTTGCACTTAGCCAATCATGATTGAATGGAAGGAAATAGAACATGAATTCGATGATATGGATGTCTTACAAGACCCTCAAGCGAGGGCAGCTCTACAAAACTGTTGCTTGCTAAAGTACTTCAAGCTACAAAATATGAGAAAATAAGTGCTTTTACTTGAGTATCTAATCGGGTTATGGGGCAACGACGAGCAAGCATTTCCGATAGGATCACACATGCTTGAGATCGACATTAACGATGTGTATTTCCTGACGGGGCTCTCGAAGAGGGGAGCACCCATTCTTTTGTCTGGACATTGGTCTATTCCACGACCGACAGAGGCATATGTTGCCCAGTATTGTGTATCAGGCTCACACTTGGTAGGAGGAAGGATTGCCATTAAAGATGTGATGGACCTATCTCTACAATCCATTCTCTTCGCTATCACAAAATTGGCAGGAAGCATCAGTGTCCACCTTGCTTACAAATCTTAGATATCATATGCTATTCAGTGCTTGGAGCCCAAGATTTTTAACTGGAGTGCAGGGTTTTTAAGGAACATCAAAGAGCGGATCTCTAAGTGTCGAACATGAATGCAGAAACAATTTGGATACAAATCTTTCTTAGTTTCATTCTTTCTAGAGTGAGTTCCACAGATGCAACTGCAGGTTGCATTGATAGCACGTCCCGCGATTGAGCCCCATATGGAGCGGTGGATGAGTCTTTCACCTAGGTTGGGAAATGAACCCTCAACCTTCTATTTTACCACTGACTTATTTGCATGGTGGAGGAGACAACTTGTGGTTATAGAGGATTTCCAGTATGTTGGGGTTGACTTTAGGGGCAGTGCAGATTTAACGTTTCCCGAGGAGACATAGTGGGATGTATCAGGAATGAAATATCATAACCTTGTAACAGTATTTTTGTTTTTATATGTGTTTTTTTTTGTACAACGAGGGATCTAAGTCATTCATTTTCATCATGCAGATAGAGGCGCGTCACGTCCGGCGAGGATGCCATCACTAGGATGTCATGGAGATGCTCAGGCAACAACAGAGGTTGACATTGGAGGAGAAGGACTCTGAGAGGTGGAGAGTAACATCCATGGTTTGACCATGGGTGTTCCTTCCATGAGGATATGAGATGTACCCTTACATCTTCAGAGACATAGGGGCACAATGTGGTGCAAGAAGACGAGTAGAGTCTCCTAACACATAGTCTTTTATGATGAAATCATGGGCATAAAGGCCCACATTTTTTCCCCGCTATGTACTTTTTGGACGATGTATTTTGTCAAAACTTTTGCTACTTTATATACAGGTCT
Organism: Picea mariana; assembly: GCA_032191745.1. Classification (NCBI taxonomy): domain Eukaryota; kingdom Viridiplantae; phylum Streptophyta; class Pinopsida; order Pinales; family Pinaceae; genus Picea; species Picea mariana. Next base: position 56,076 of record JASDQU010682262.1, on the reverse strand, counting down.
ATATACGAGTTTTACGGTGGCTACTTATATTATATATTTTTTGTATTATGTGATATTTTTATTTACACGCTTCATGTCCCAAATGTTTATCTATGCACAATCTACCAATCTAACATATAATTTGCTAATGAATCTGTAGACGTATTAAGTTCTCTCGATATATGACTATATTCTAGAAATTCAAAAGATCTCTGGAGACGACGAACCCTTAGATGGAGACGTAGCAAAATTGGATTACGAACAACATATTCATAGTTTCATTGATAGACCACGAGTTGAGAATCAAGGTTGATAATCAATTGAGATATACCTAGAGAAGAGGCTTTGGTTAAAATTCAAAAGACAACATGATACTCTGCAACGTTATTGGTTGCATATATGAGGAAAATTTCTCCTGAACTCACTAACTCGCCAGAGTGGTAAATGACCCAAGCGGCAGAAGCGATATTCTGGGTATGTCGACTAGCGCCATCCGCAAATCCGAAATAGATGGAAAAGGATGATGACATCTGCGCATTCAAGTATAAAGCAAAGTATGAGCATATTTAAAGAATGGGGTAAAACTCTTGCACGCAAAATTAAAGACACACCAAACCAAAAACATATTGTACAATGATGTACAAAGCACACATGCAAGACATTCTATGCATAGTACTTCTTTATGTAAAGCCCATTTCGGGGCTCACTGAGAGATAATCCATCGTAATCCACTAACTCATAGGCGCCTCTCTGTAACACACATTTTACGATGTATGGCCCGTGCCACATAGGTTCTAACTTACCTGTACCAAGCTTGTCATGATCTTGGTCATAGACCAGGACCATATCTCCTTCGGCAAAAGTGCAAGGTTGTATAGACTTATCGTATTGAATCTTGATGCATTTTTTATATGTCTCGTTGATGAGAGCAACATCGCGACGAGTTTCATCCAACTTCGTTAGATATAAAATTCGTTCTTCTTCAACAGAAGTATGGGGTAGAAGTTCTACAGTGAGTTTTAAAGATGGAGTCTCGCATTCAATCGACAACACTGCTTCCAACCCAATTACCAACTGGAAGAGTGTAAATCCAGTGGTGGTTTTAACTGAAGTCTGATAAGCGAGGAGTGTGGAGAAGAGATGCAAATGCCAAGAGGTTTTGTTCACTCCCACCATGCTTTGAAGCATGGTCATCAAGACATTGTTGATGGCTTCAACTTGTCCATTTTTTAGAGGATAATAAGGGGATGAATTTTCATGGCGAAAACCTAACTTGGTGTGTAATTCACCCATCATTTTGTTCTGGAAATGAGATCCATGATCAGTTACAATATATTCTGGGACTCTGAAGTGAGCGATGATGTGATTGAACACAAAAAGTGTTGCAGTTCAACCATCATTAAGAAATGTAGGCATAGCCTCAACCCATTTAGTAAAATAATTGATGTCAACGATAATATAACTGTGCCCCCCGACTGAGGTAGGATTACATTGCATGAAATCGATACCCCATTTTGCAAAGGGGTCGATAGCGATAATGGGATGAAGTGGAGCTGGGTGGGTACATGCTTTATTCTGAAAGATATGACAGGGTGGACATTTCTTAATGGACTCAATGAAGTCTTTGCATATGGAAGGCCAAAAATGACCAACACATAATATTTTTTGGGCTGTAGCCATCCTGAAAAGATGACCCCCACAAGATCCAAGGTGACAGTCAATTAAAACTTGTTCAACCTCTTCATGGGTTAAGCAACGTCGTAAAACAATGTCAATACCTCGACGGTACAAAGTGTCGCCAATGATAAGGTAGTGTTTTGAATGGTGTCTAATGTGACGTCGTTCATCACATGAAATTTTGGGTTGAAAGCGTTGGGTCTAGAGATAGAGAAGAATGTCTCAATACCATGGATCAGACGTACTAATGAGGAACAATGACTCATCGAGAAGGGAATCACTGGGCTTAGTATTCTCATCAGTATGGGGAAGATCACAAATTAATTCTGCAAAAACCAACAATTTCTTAGCTTTGGATTTGGCAAACTCGAGATCGAATTCTTGGAAAATGATGATCCATTTCAAATATTTGCCCCCAAGTACTTGACGAGTCAAGATATGGTACATGGGGTTCGAGTCCGCAATGACTGTGGTAGTGCGAAGCAGAATATAATGGCGAAATATTTGGATATAAATAACTGCTGCCAAAGCCAACTTTTCGACATGTGAATAACAAAGTTCAGCCCCTAAAAGACTCTTACTTAAATAGTAGATCACATGCTCGGCGTCGTCATCCTCCTCTTGTACTAACACCATATCAATAGTGGAAGCAGAGGCAACCAAATAAAGGATGTAATATTTCGCATAATTGGGTGGATGCAAAAGCGGTGTATCGTTAAAACATGTTTGAGATCATCAAATGAGCGTTGAGCAATTGCATCCCAGATGAAAGGGGTATCTTTCTGCAACAATCGCATGAATCCTTTAGTAATTTTGGCATAATTGAATATAAAACTATGGAGAAATTTTTCCTTCCCTTGCAAACCTTGCAGTTGGGTAAGATTGTTGGGAGGGAGTAATGCGAGAATGGATTTGACTTTTAAGGGATCCACCCTAATCCCATGTTTGGATACTATGAAATCGAGGAGTCTCCCTGATTCAACAACGAAAATGCATTTATGGGGGTTCAAACGTATGTTGTAAAACCTGCATCTAAGAAAGATTGTCGTTAGATGACCAATATGATCTCGTCGATGAGCTGAGTGAGTTGACAAGTCATCAAGATAAGGTTCAATGATATGTTTGATGTCATGGAACACATACAACATAGCCTGTTTAAATGTGGCTTCAGCATTTTTAAGGCCAAAAGGTAATTTTCGATAGGCCAAAGTCCCCCATGGGCAAATGAAGGTTGTTTTGTGTTGATCAACAGGTAAAATGTCGATCTGGTTATATCTAGAAAAGCCACCCATGAAAGAGAAAATGACACTTCTAACACAATTATCGATAAGGGTGTAGGGTAATTGTCCTTCGGAAAAGTCTTATTTAGATCCCGATAATCGACACAAACACAGATTGTCCCTTGTTTCTTGGTGACTGCAACGATGTTAGAAACCCATTCGGTTAGAGGTACGGGATAAATAAAACCATACTTTAATAACTTTTCGACTTCTGTCTTGATTACTGCAGTTTTCTTGGGATGAACCAACCGAAGTTTTTGTCTCACAGGTGTGACTTTTGGGTAAGTTTTGATTTCATGCACAATGATCATAGGATCGATCCCTAGCATTTCTTCGTATGCAGGCAAAGATGTTGCATAATTCTTTAAACAAGGCAGTGTAAGTTTCAATCCCTTCAATTGAACAATTGGCACCTAGTTGTATGTTTTCCACAATATCGTTTTTTATGGATATGTCAACACTGATCATTTGAGAGATATTTTCAAAATTCCTCGTAGAGATGGTATCCTGAGTGAATATCGAAGATTGGGGAGCGTCGACGATATCAGTAGGAAGGATAAATGAAATATCTTTCTCAATCTAATCCCAATTGGGAAGAAAGGATGAACGATGGTGATTGTCATCCCAAGGTGCCTCCTCGATACTAAGGATGTAATAAAAAGTGGAGGATATGGATTCTAACCAAGATGGTAGCGAATAGGAAGTAGACGCCAACAGATGTTGGTCGTTAGGTGAAGGAGAAGTAGATAGAATGGTGTTGTATTTGGCCTCTGCAGGACTAAGTGGCATAATCTCACCTAGTGTATCGAACTCTAAGGGACTAGGTACGATCCATGGATCAGATGATTCGAGGGATTGATGTACCATAGTCAAAATCAAATTAACCATTGCGATATGTTGTGTGGTTGGAGGAAGATGTGTAGGGAAAGTACTCATGAGCGAAGAATCTTTCAGTAGAGCTACCCCGACACTTTCATAAGTAATATTTGAGTCCCCCAAAAATGGAATATTGTTGGTTATTTGAGTGTGAGCTTCAGGGGTGCAATAATCTAACTAATCGATGGTCACAATTTTACCTTGATGAGGGAATTGGACACATAGAAAAACTGATGAAGCGACAACAATCATAGCATATAACCAACTTCTTCCTAGCAACAAGTTATAATCGAGGAAAGCGTCGACTACTTCTACATGGACCGAAACAATTTTGGCCCCCAATTGAATGGATAAGGATTGTAATAATCCATGAGGTCAGAAACCTCTCCCATCAAACGCTTTTAACATGGTGGGAGATTGATTAAGACCAGGTGATTTAAGGACTTTCCAACAAGCTAAGGACATGACACATGTTGATGATGCCTCATCCAAGATCGTGCGATGAATATGTTGATTATGGACAACAAAATCAATTTGGAAAACAATTTGGTGAGAAAGTCATGATTTAAAATTGTCCAGATTGAACGTGAAATTATTGGATGACTCAGAATCTATAGCTCTGATGGTTGCCAAGAGAGTTCTATGTTGGCTAGGGCAGTGTTGTAGAACTTCGAGAGATGACATGGCGTAAGGTTCTTGGGCCAAATATTCAACAATGTTGTAGTTTTGAGCAGCACGAGAGTTAGGATTAAAGGTCGACTTTCTGATTGTGCTCTTGGGTGGGCATAAGATAGATTCAAACTTGGTTTCTCAATCTAGATAGGTCCAGATGGAGGAGTAACTGAACTGGATGGTGGATCTGGTACAGTCCCATAAATTACATTTTCCTTACCGGGTTTACCTGGTGGTGTGTCATATGTCATAGTGCGAGTGGTCAAATCTACCCCATTAAACATATAAATGTGTGCACTTGATGAAGCATCCTCGTTAGGAGGATGACCTAGGTTGCCTCTTGGCGGAGGTGCGAGATTTTGTGCAACCAATGACTGTTGTTGTGGAAAATGATGTGTCAATACAACAGGTTGAGAATTTTCTTTAAAAAGTTTAGCAACTTCTTCACGATGGGGACAGTCTAATGTGTAGTGATCTTGAACACAAATGAGACATGGAATTTTTAGTTTGCGTTGTGGTTTATTTTCAGTAGCAGGTGGTTGTGCTCGTGTTTTTCGATTTTCAGTTTGATTATTATTTTTCTTGGGTTTATTCTTAGTGTTCTTTCCCCCCCTGATGGTTGTGGAGAAGTAGATTAGATTGCATTCACTTCATATACTTGAGCAGGGGTGGAGTTTGCACGATAGCTAGGGAAGTTATTGAATGATTCGTTGTGCCAGTCGACTATGAACTAGACTGGGTTTTGACATAACTAATAACTCCATTTGAATCAGCGATGGAGGATGGTTTTGATGGATCCATTGATGTACGAGGAGCGTTTGGGATCAATTCATACAAATTACCGTATTGGGAATTGTTATCGCACAGTTTGTAGCTAGGTCAAGTGGCTATGAAGTAGAAGGCCAAACTGGCGTAACAGGAACCTATCCCACCCAATGTCACCACGATGGGGAGTTTCTTTCTATTTAGGGAGGTTAGGCCCAGGGGAGACGTCCCCGGTAACCTGGGGTTTTGAAGAGGCCAAGGTATAAAGGTCAAAAGTAAAAGTCCCTCCTCACAGGTTACCACCAAGATCAGATAGTCCGACTAAACAACCAATAATGAAGTGTAGCCCCAAATGAGAACACCTGCCCGGAACAAGACAATAGAAAAACAATATATGCAGGCTATAATTCAATGGGTTAGTACTTCATATAACTATATGATATCAATATATTAGCAATTATGACAATAGATATTGACGAGATCAATGTTTATCAATAATAGCAATGGAACAATATGAATTCATCAATAAATATCGAGATGATGTAGCAAACAATGTATCCAATCAATCCCTTACTCAATAAATGCTTTAAAACACCATCCAATTGCTTATCAACAGAAAATGCTGCGTCAAGATGGAATAACCAAGGATGACGTCAGCCTTATTAGGGTTAGTAGTTAGTTAGGGTTTCAAATTATAAAAGTTTTCACTATAAATTCAACGTTGGAGACCTGAGATCAGTGCCTAAGGGTAAATGGAGTCAATTCAAGAGAGGACACAAGGTTGAAGGGAAAAAGGCTAAGGACGAGAGGGAAGGGTTCCAAGGTACTGCAATGGTAGGGCCCCAGAATCAAAACCCTAGGGGAAAGAGGCTCACTCCAGTGTTGCTTAAGCAAGGTCTTGTGCCCTTTCCTCCTTCCTTAGGTTTATCTTGGCAAAAACGGCTAGCATCAAGACACGAGAGTGAGGTGAGGGAGAATGTTGCAAAGGCAAGGCCCTATCACCAAACCCTAGAAGCAGGACGACCCTAGGTGTAGATAACCTAGGCCTGGGACGTCTCCTCCTTCTTGACCTTTAAAAGGTACGGCTAGCACAGGGGAAGAAGAAACAAGAGTGTAACAATGGCTAGGCTCTTCCTTCCTTCTTCAATGGCTGAGAATTTCTCTCTTAGGGGACATGAGACAACAACCTACTTGTGTGTTTGTCCCCTAGGGTTTTAAAATCAACAAAAATTATAATAAATGCAAGAATATAAGACTACAACCATTCAATTAAGAAGTTTTGCAGAAAAAAACACTTACATATCATGATGAAATAACATTGCAAACCCTAGTTGTAAACCTTCCTTCAAGAGAAATGCCAAAAATACCAAGAAAAGCCTTCCTTCAACAAGTGCGCCTCACTCAAAAGATGAAATGCCCAACAAGGGCGCAAAAATCATATTTCACTAAGAGAGTGAGTTGTGTGTTATGTCAAAATGAGGATAAAACTCCTCAATATATACTGTATCATGACCTTTGATTAATTTTAGGTCATAAAAATTAGCCGACAAGGCTTTAAACAAAAATTATACTATTTTTACATTAAAATGTCAAATTAAAACCCTAACTGAGCTGTAATAAAGGTGAAATCCCCTTCAAGGGAGGCACTAGCCCCTTTTAGGGCAAATGAGGCATCCAAGAACAAAACGTTGACCCTCCAGGGGCCTCTCCAACATGCCACACGTGCCACTGCTGCCCAATCTGCCTCCAAGAATGACCATGACGTCATGGTAAGAATGGGGGCGCTCTGAGCCTTTCAAGGCCAACGTTCCACTGAAAAGGGGTCATTCCCCCTAGGCTGGGCTTTGCCAAAGTGCCTCTGGTGAAACGTCCTTCTTCTTCTCAAGTGCAAAAGCTCAATCAAGCATTGTCTTGTCTCTGCCCCTCTGAAGGGTCTCAGTAACCATCTGATGGGCTCTTCAGCCCCATGGAGGTCCGAGCTAATCATCTCCCCATGTGTACCGATCCAAATGGTACCTGTCCGTCGGGCATGGTCCTGCACATCAAAAACTTTGCCCTCCATGGGCTCATTAGTCACATGGATCACAACAATGTTAATCACGTTTCATCATTAATATTATCAAACACATGCATAAAAACCTTGATATATCATCCAATAGCTCAAAGACATTACAAAGACCTACAATACAAGTTTGAAGAAAAGGACAAGACACCCTATTGGGCTAGTATCCATAAAGAAAGGAAAGTCTCCAAGGGGTTTCATCCAAGCCATGTAAAATGAGGTGCTGCGGATAAGGGATGTCCAGACATACGCGTAGAGTGAGAGCCAGGGGTGCATGATATTACCTGTGGGTGCCTTTGTAGAAGGCGAGCTATACCTGTCATGGATGCACTTTTTTCCAAGCCCTTTCTTGCCTTTATTCTTTTCTTTTCTTTATTTGCTTTTTCTTTTTTTATTTCAAGGACTAACTAGAGGACACTGCCTTGGCGTGGTGACCAGAGCTGACAGTGTTACCCACAAGCACTTTCACAGAGATGATAAGGCTAGCTCGTGATGAAACCCCCTCTCCCTTGGCCACAACCAAAGGTCACTGCCCCGGCGTGGTAACCAGATAGTGGCAATGTCATGCTGTCAAATACCCATGAACATAATAGGCTGGCTCGTGATGAGACCCCCTATCCTCTTGGCTAGGTCTTGTTTTGTTATTTTTCTTCGGATCCCTCTTGTTTCTTGCTGAGAGGCTTTTTATTGCCTTCTCGGGGATCCCTAGGGGAGGCATCTCGAGGTTTCATTTTTAGGCTTTTATCGTTTACCAACTGCTTTTACCTTCTGGGCCTTTAGCCCCTTCTTCCCACGAAATAAGGTGCAACCCCACAAATAGATCATCCTAATGCTCGGACAAGGGGAATGGGATAGATGAGCGGAAGATAAGATGAAAAAGTGATGGTATGATGGGAGCGGACGTTGGCTCTTCAGAAATTACCCCGGTGGCAAACCCAAACCTATGGGCACAAGCTTGCTAGGACACCCTGTCAATCCCCTCCCAATCATGGTCAAGTGGGTTAATGTAAGATCCAAGCAATCGTCAGAGATAAAGGATTTAAGATGCATATATCCAAAGGTTATAATGATCAAAAGTGACACATACCATGATACCTGCACCAATTACCTCATGGAGCAAGAGCCTTCTCCGATACAAGACCAACCCGATGGTGATGGATGTTGCTGCTGCTGACAAGACGAATCTGATGAAAGAAGAGAAGGATGGGTCCTCCAGGGCCATGCTGTGGTCAATCCTGCTCTCGGTACTCCATGTCTAGGACCTGTGGGCCTCGAGACATGATCTCCTAGTTATCCCTAGAAATCGGGGATAACAGGAATAAACCAAATCGAAATACAGGGCATGAGCAATGGCTTCCTCTTCTATGACTACACCATCCATTGCTACATCTCGAGCAATAGGAGGTAATAGAGATTTGGTGAACCATTCAACCAAAAATTGGTCTGGAATGGTTGCTTTGATCAACTGTCGTCGTTATCTCCATTCATGAACATGATAAAAAATATGTACGGAGTTAGTCTGACGAAGGGAGGTCAAATGTTCTGTGCAAGTTTCGTATCGAATGGGCAATTAGAAGTGGGTGAGGAAAGCCATGGCAAGTGAATTAAAATCTTGAAAAGTTTCGCGTCGTAGCTCAATGATCCAAAAAGGATCAAGAGAAGGATAATAACAACTCAGAACTCGCAGAGGCAACTCGGGATACTCAGAATGGCTTCAGCAGATAGAGAAAGGGCAAAGATTAAAATTCCCTGAAACTTAGTAAAAATGGCATGAACACGAGGAGCGCGTCACAAGCTTTCTAATGACGCAAACGACTCATCAATCAGAGTTACGGATCGAAAGATATTTGTGGTCAAAGTTTTGGTCAACCTAGCCCAGTCAGTAGGGATGAGTCAGCATCTGTATTGCTGATGTCAACATCAGTATGGATGACATCATTGTCCGTACAACATATGTAGCAAGTGTAGAGGGCGACACATGTCATGTTGACGTTAAAGATTTTCATGGTCAAAGTTTTGGTCAACCTATCCCAGTCAGCAGGGATGAGTCAACATCTGTACTGCTGACGTCATCATCCGTACAACATACGCAGAAAGCGCAGACGGCGACACATGTCATGTTGACATCAGCATGATGATGTGGCAGCATGAGAGGCTGCCACGTGTCACTAATTTTTGGACATTTTGGGCCGAATTGTGGGCCAATTAAAAGTTGCCATGTGGCAGTCTGTACAGGACACGTGGCATCTGTACACTAAGTGGCAGGTTGACGTGGCATATGTACAACACATGGCAAGCTGACTATACAATGAGGTGATGTGGGCCAATGATTGGCTGCCATGTGGCCAAGTCATGGGCTACCACGTGGCAGTGGGCAAATGCCTTATGACGCCCAATAACCGAAAATCCAAAAAAACATATATTAAATAGCCCGCCAAATATGGCGGCGGTTCCACCAGATTTGGTGGCATATTCCACCGGGCCACAAAATTTAACTATCCACCTAAACCTCCGCCAAAATCTCCAACGTTTTGGTAGCATATTCTGTCAAAATATCCTCCAGATATAGTACTGGTTGTAACTACAACCGGAGGCCCACGGGTTCGACCCTGGGTCCTCCTCCAACCTGCGCCTTAAATAGTATCCGCCTGTTGATATGCCAAACGACCCATTAATGTTTAACCGCCCAAATTTTATTATATAAAGGGGATTCTTCTAGTGTAAGGGGAGCAAGGAAAGGTTGTATGAAATTGGCACAAACTTTGAGACAGATGCATGCATTTCGAGAAATTTTGCCAATAATTTATTGCAGAAGTAGGCATGGAAATCGAGACAGGGGTGTCTCTTGGGCCTGAAAGTGCCTTACTTAGATCGAGGCATGGAGACAGTAGTTTTTAAGTAATTCGACACCACGAATGCGGTGGTGATGTTTGTTTTCTGATCTAAGCAAAGCCTATGTAGCTTATCTCCAGAATGAGGTATACTTATGTATTTTGCCCAATTCTTTTGAGGAGTTAATAAAAAGGCCTACCCATTTGAGAGCAAGACCCAGAGACGTAGTCCACCAGGGACGAACTACGTTATCAAGTTTTTCCGTTCATATTGCATGCTTATGTCTCTTTCCTTTTGAGCTTTTCCTTCTTTATGGTGTACTTTAATTTATGCTCATTTAATACAATTCTTTAATAAGTCATCAGACAAAAAGATCCTGGATCATGTTGGTATCAGAGCTATCTTCTTTGACTTGATTTGTTGAGTATGAATGCTTACTAAGGCCAAGCATAAGCAGGGTGAAGGAAATCTTAAGACTTTCAATCCCGAAGTTGGCTGTACATCTCGAGGGAAGAAAATGGCAGAAGAGGACAAGCGTGAT
>JASDQU010682261.1:45424-63428 GCA_032191745.1 Picea mariana | reverse complement strand
GACCCCACCCTATGGAAAAAACATACCTCCATCCTTGGCCCAGTATTGGAATCATTATATACAACATAATCCTCCACCGACTAGGGGACAACAGGCTCAAACGATCTCCATCATACCCCCTAGTATAGGCCAACCCTATCCAGGTATGTCTAATCCTATTTGGGGCTCAAATGTTCAACCCCATGCCCCTATTCAAGGGTACAACCCTATGAGTTACTTGCCTCCATACCAACAATCGAATCTGTCCTGATCCTCGCATTATATGCAGACTGCTTATGTTCCCACTGGTTTTCCGACGACACTCCCTCCCCAAAGTCACCAGTACCCACATGTGAATAGACAGTTACCTTTCTTAGCCACCATGGATATCCTGGATTTGTCGAGGATTTTATATGATCCGATCTGTCAGTCTCCTCAATGGCCCGCCATACCGGCCAAACTACCATCCGACATCCCTAAATTCAATGGTAAACCGAGAGAGGACCTGAGCAATAATGTAATGACTTTTCACCTTTGGTGCTCATCCAACTCCTTGATGGATGACTCTATTCGTTTAAACATTTTTTAGCGAACCCTCACGGGTTCCACCGCAAAGTGGTATATAGAATTACCATGAGGTTTCTTCGCCAACTTCAACACCCTCGTTATGGATTTCCTCACCCACTACCAGTTACCGATCCGCTATGAAACAGGGACCAAGATTTTGAGTTCTTTCAAACAAACCAAAGCCACTCATATCTTCGATCACATTCATGAGGGGCGATGGAGACGACGTCTCATCAAACTTGAACTTCCTAATCAGTTGCTGGCAGAGTGGTTCACAAAATCATTCATGAACGAAATCGGTCGTGACATCGCCATGGGTGGAGTTGTCACAGAAGAACATACCGTTAGTCATGCTCAATACCTTGACCTCATTTACTCACAAACAAGTACTCTTTATGACTTACTCCCTGATGCGCCTTGTCTATCTACTTCTACCACTTCAAATACTCATGCTTCTTCTCATGCAGCCGACGGTATGATTGGTACTTTCCATGCCCAACCGCATTCTGTCCAAACCTATAGCAACAACCGTAAACCCATTTCTTCTAATGTTCAAAATGCTCTGTCTCCTACCCCTCCCAGTGGAAAGACTTCTAAGGTAAATGTTGTTCAATCTACCCCCGTTGGTAAAAACAAATCCAGAAAGGGAAAGGGTAATAATAAGGAGGACAAAAATAATTTGCAAGTAGAGAGAATCAAAACACCACCTGTTGATGATAGGGATAATCACAAACCCCGATACCCTTGTCTTATCTGTGGTGATGATCACTACACTAAGGATTGTCCACGACGAGCCAAGGTTACTAAGTTCCTTCAAGGGACCACGAAACCACCCACTCTGGTCGTATTGTCACAACCCTTCCCTTCTCAACAACAGGCCCAATTGGTCATTAATGACCAACCTTCCCCCTCCAATACATCTTATGTCTTAATGTGTACAAGTGACTCAAAGAAGAATGACATCACACTTACCACTAGAGCCAAAGATTATTCTTCCTCCAAAGAGAAGGTTGATGTAATACCTCATTCGTTGGTCCAACCATATCCCACGAATCCACCTACCAACGGTCCTCTTCATCTCGAATGACCAAGCCTCGACACAGTTCTTCGCCCTCCTCCAAAGGGCGTCATTCGGAAATCAGCTTTCAATCCTCATGCTCGTGCTGCCCAGAACTACAATATTGTTGAATATCTGGCCCAAGCACCATCCGCCATGTTAGCCCTCGAAGTCCTTCAAATTTTTCCTATACAACAAAAGGCACTATTGAAAGCTATTGGTGGAATCGACCCTATAAATATGAATTTAATAATTTTTGACTTGGAAGATCACATTCTAAGGTTACCCCCTCAACTCGCATTCCAAATACAAGTTATTGTCTCCGACAAAAACATTTGTAGAACAGTTATCGACGAGGGTGCCTCGACGTGTGTCATGTCTATTACCTACTGGAAATCCATCGGCTCTCCTCCTTTGACTGAATCCCACAACATGCTCAAAGCCTTTAATGGATCTGGTTTTAAGCCTTACGGTGTCCTCCCTTCATTTCCAATTACGTTAGAAGGAAAAATGGTCCAAGTTGAAGTGGAGGTCTTTGACACTCCTCTCAATTACAACCTTCTACTTGTCCATAGCTGGATTGATTCCATGCACAGTTGTGTCAAATATTTTCCACGTCGTACGTTTCCCACATCAAGGAAAGGTAATTACCGTCGACCAATTAGCCTTCTTTAACTCATATGCATGTACTGAAAACATACCGTTCATTGCCAAAAACCCCCCGGATACTAGAACGTCGAAAGACTCCTTGTTAATGGGTACCTTCCCCATCCCACCACCTGATGTTCCACATCTGTCTGTCGCCTCAATCAACATGATCTCCACCTCTATTCATGGAACCCCTATGTCTTATGAACCATGTATGGTACCCAACCTTGACGATCATCTTAGTTACAGTGAGGAAATGCCTTTGAGTCTGATCGAATCCACCTATCAGGCCATTCAATCGGCAACCCCTTCTACCTCCTCTCTTAGTGATTTATCTCCAGATCCTTTCCACTTCATTTTTCCCACGGACGAGATGATTATGTATATTCTGGAAGACACCCCCTAGGATGATGGACATCATCATTCCATCCTCTTCCTGGAACAATACACCATCGAGGGTTACCGATGGATCTCAACCCCATCGACCGTTGTCGTCATTTCTACCGTTCTCGATGCTACACATGATGTATTTTATGAAGGGAACTTAAGTAATCTCTCACCCACCATCCCCCTCGACATATCCATAAAACCTGGAATTGTCGAAAATGTGCATATCAGAGCTTCATGTTCCCCTGTCACTTACAAGTCGCTTTTCAAAGAATTCTGTGACGTCTTCACCTGGAGCTACGAAGAAATGTCAGGTATTGACCCCGACATTGTGATATATGAGATTAAGACATACCCAAATGCTAACCCGTCCGAAAATGCCTTCATCCGGTCCACCCACGTAAAGTGACCGCTATCAAGCTTGAAGTCGAGAAACTTCTCAAAGCCAGCTTTATTTACCTGGTAGATCTCACTGACTGGGTTTCCAATCTTGTCCCAATTGACATGAAACAAAGCACAATCTGCATGTGCATTGATTATAGGGATATTAACAAAGCATGTCCTAAAGACAACTTTCCTACCCCCTTCGTCGACCAGATTGTCGATGATTGTGCCGGTAGTGAAATATTCTCTCTGATGGATGGTTTCTCTAGATATAATCAAATCAATATAATTCCCATGGACCAACACAAAACTGCTTTTATTTGTCCTTGGGGCACTTTTTCCTATCGGAAACTTCCTTTTGGTTTAAAAAATGCTGGTGCAACTTTTCAGTGCACTATGTCTTACACCTTCTGTTGCGCCTCTTTCGTCACCTTAGTGAGCAAAATAGAGGTGCTTGCAAGCTTAGTTGGGTTTTCTAAGCAGGATAGCTACAAGGAAAAGGGCTAGAGAAAGAAATATAAAACAATAACTAAGAATTAAACAAATAAATAAAATAACAACTAAATTAATGAATATAGGGACATAAGGACAAAAGGAACAATGAGACCCATGCCACCAATGATAAGGCTGATATTAATGGAAGAAAACACCTAGAAGCAAGAGTACTATGAGTCCCTTCTTCCTCCAAGGGAGGGCTCTTGGACCCCCACAAATAAGCTCTTCTTACAACTTTGAAAATGAAAATAAAAATGGTGAAAGAATTCTTTGCTAATCCACTCAAGGGGTGAGATGGATTTCCCAATGCAATGATGCAAGTATACTCTTCGCAAGGATAGAAGATTCCTCAAGATAATAATGGCAGCATAAATTTTCAATGAATTCCTTGAAAAATGAAGTGTATCCATGGCTTTTTTATAGCATTCCTTTGAGTTATTGTCCAACTAGTTTGTAGTGTGTAAAGAGGCTAATTAGGGCATTTCTAGGTATTTGACCAGCCACCCAGTCAAATCCAGTCCAGATTTGAGTGTCAAATCAACTTGGAAGCTGAACCAGAAGTGGGTGGGAGGTCGACCACTCTCATAAATGTGTCATTTATCAGGTGTGCGGCTTTTTGTGACAAAAGTCGCATATCGTGTGCATGTGTGTGATTTCTGCGTTCTTGTTTTGCGCATGTGCATGCACGGCCAGTGTCTTCATAGCGCCCTTTAATTTTTGCACTAGTTGTATAGTTTTGACCCTTTGTGAATGATTTTGTGTTAATTCAGATCGATGGATGACCTCATAACTGTTTGACGATGTTGAATTCTTGTAACCATTTGCGGATGAAATTTCAGTGATAACAGATGCCCCATTATGGATGAGGTTAGGAGCATATGTATAGCTGAAATCCATCAATGTTTCTTCTACTGAGAGTGTTGTTGTAAGAGAGAGAAATAGTGGGATTCTCTAGAGCTATCCGTTGGAGGGAAAAAGGAACCTGTAGAACCCAACCTTCCATGAGGTGTGTAAAAAAAAATAAACTGTGTACAAACGAGGCGGGCATGCCCCATGCTCATGTCATGTAACTCAAAAAAGAGGAATGAAGTGTTGATGTAGAAAATTGCAGTGCCCTAGGGGGCAGTCATGATAAAGGAAGAAGAAAATTCTACGGATGAACATAATCTGAATAGTAGGAAGTGACCTCTNAATGTTTCTTCTACTGAGAGTGTTGTTGTAAGAGAGAGAAATAGTGGGATTCTCTAGAGCTATCCGTTGGAGGGAAAAAGGAACCTGTAGAACCCAACCTTCCATGAGGTGTGTAAAAAAAAATAAACTATGTACAAACGAGGCGGGCATGCCCCATGCTCATGTCATGTAACTCAAAAAAGAGGAATGAAGTGTTGATGTAGAAAATTGCAGTGCCCTAGGGGGCAGTCATGATAAAGGAAGAAGAAAATTCTACGGATGAACATAATCTGAATAGTAGGAAGTGACCTCTGTAAGAAGTATCACGGATTCGGTATGCATTGATAGCCCAACCAAGTTCAATGGTCTTCGACAAGTATAATAACTAACTGCAATGGTCGCAAAGTAAGACCCACCATAACATGAGAAAGTGTTGACGTCAAATTTTATGTGGGTCAATGATAGTAGGGAGAAATTATGGTTCTCCCTGTGCCATCCGAGATCTCTCATTGGATAGGGAATGAGAATCAAGATACTATCGCCCTTCTAGAAAACTATGTTGATGTCGACAAAAGGGGGACGCGACTTCCAGAAGCAAAGGGCTTCGTGAAATATACTAGGTGAGGTTAGGAATTTGAGGAGGTACATGGATGAAGTCAAGATGTAGGAAGATTCAAGACTTCCCTTGGTTGGGGGTATATGTGAAGTATAAGTGGCCACAACCATTTAACTAAGTCGAGTGTCAGGGGGACAAAAAGACGTGGGCGAAGGTGTGCCAGAGGTGGGACAAAGTGAATAAAATCAAAGGGAAGAGGTAAGTGGCCTGTGGGATACTCAAAGGATATGGACAATGTCAATAAGGGTAGATGATAAAGAGTGCCCCAACCACGGGTGACATGGGTTGCGTTTGCAAAAAAGGGAAGAAGGTCGCCAAAGGTGATGACAAAAAGGTAATGTAACTGCTGGAAACAAAGGCATTTGTACAATAAATAAAGAATAATTTGGGATAAGTTTACAAATACAAAAACGGGTGCCCCAATGTAATATGGATGGCCCGGGTAGGGTGCAAATTGCTTGGAGAATGGGTAGAGGGTGGGGGCCCCATGGGTGGGTTTCTGTATGAGGTAGGTGAAATGAAGGGAAATTTGCAAATGGGAAAACTAATTGTGAATGAAATGGAGGGTTCAGGATATTGCGAAGGTGCAGGCAAAAAATAGAACTGTGAAGATATAATCTGGGAGTCCATTGGGAAAGTTAGCAAAATGAGGAGAAGAGTATGTGGCTGATTCGCGACATGATGTAATACTATCGGGACTCCCATCCCTAAAGGGTTTTGAAAAATAGCATGAGTGTCAAAGGTGAAAAAGGGTGCTATGAATGGGACAACTCATGTGGGTAAGAGTGCTATTGGGTGACAATACCGAAGATGAAAATGGAGGTGTTGGTACTATAGAGCCAGAAATGGGGATCCTAGAGGCAAATGTCAGAGGGTGTGACTGGAGATGCAAGTAAGATTCAGAGGGAATGACTACATGCCAGTACTGAGTATATACCTAAATGGTTTGTGTTGATGTATGATGACCAAGTACCTACACACATGAGAACCAAATACCCAACGTGAACAATATCAGAAGAGAATCGAACATATGAGCATTTATTTGATAATTTTGAATATGCGCATGCAGATACTTGTATTTTTTGTATGTAAACATTTGGATGGCACTGTGGACCATTTTATATATACATGACTATACATTTTGAGATCTATGTGGTGTTTAGATGTGTTTTGTTAATGTGTTGATGATGTCTAATCTATGTATGCTGTGACAGGTTGTTGATGTGCTTATGTATGTGTAGAGGTAGCTTGATGTGATATATGCCAGTCGAACACAATATTAGCTAAGTTATCTGTAATTTAATTCAATTGTCTTGGAATATGTGTAAATGTAATGAAATCAAAATGTCAAGATAAAAGTCTAACCTGTAGGTATTTGTGAAAAAGGCAAGGATCACGTACGCGGTACACATTGTTGAGCTGGAGACCGACTAGTTGAGAGTCAAGAAAGACGCTAAGGTGACAAATATGATGATGTTGGGCATCGGCCAGGAGGCCAATGACGATAGTGTATTTAGCTTGGTTGTTGGTTGCTGAACCCAAACATATGCCGCTCGAATGGAGCATTTCATGTGAGGGGGAGTAGAGAGCCCAAGCCGTTGAAGGGAGATTTTGTGTCCAATGGTTGGGGCCATCGGCATAAGCAATGTGGTAGGCCAGTGGCGGAAACATATATCAATAGAAAAAATGATAGTTTAGACATGAGGGATGGAAGAAAGATTAAAAACACTATAAAAGAAATAACCTAAAGTAGAAATACTACGTTTAAGCATAAAATTTCTTTAAGTATAACCAGTTGACGGGTTCTTTGAGAGAGAGGCCATGATGTATGTGCATTTGGTGAGGCAATGTTGGATAATGTATCGGCCATGCCATAGTGACTCAAATTTTTCATGGCCAAAGGTATCATGAGCGATATCGTAAGCAAGGACAAGGTTGCCTTTGCGAAACGAGCGAAGGTTGACATGTCGATCAAAGGTAGCCTTTGATCATTTTTTAGCTACCTCATTGTTTTGTAATGAAGATCGACGATCCTCATCCAGGGACTCTAAGTTCAGCAAGCATTGCTCCATTGGAGCAGTGTCAGGTAATAGCTCAATTGCGGTGCGTAAGGTGGGAATTTTGCACTCGATGGGAAGAGTGGCCTCAACCCCGTGGACTAGATGAAATGGTGTGAAACCAGTAGCTATTTTCATAGCCGTATGGTAAGCCTATAGTGCGGAAAATAACATATGATGCCAGTTGGTCTTATGTTTATTAACCATGCGCTATGACATGGTCTTGAGGACCTTGTTAACTGCTTCGACCTGTCCGTTATACTGAGGGTAATATGGTGAGGCAAACTCATGGGAGAATCCTAACCGAGATGAGAGTTCGATGAAAATCTCATTCTTGAAGTGTTTCCCGTGATTGGAAACAAGTTGGAGTGGTACTCCAAAGTGAGATATGACATGGTTAAAGAAAAAACGCGTTGCGGTGTCAGCGGTATTGTTGAAGGTGGGCATAGCTTCAGCCCATTTGGTGAAGTAATCAACTGTGACAATAATGTATTTGTGTCAATTGCTGGAGGGGGGATTACAAGTCATGAGGTCGATGACCCTTTTACAAAAAGGGCCGGCAACGATGACTGGATGAAGAAGAGAAGGTGGTGCTCGAGCTTTGTTGGCGTAAAGTTGACACTTCTCGCATCATTTCACGATGTGAATGCAATCATGAAACATGGTAGGCCAAAAGTAACCTTCTCGGATAATCTTCTGAGCAGTGGATAGTCCTGAAAGACGGCCCCCACATGCATCGATGTGGCATTCGTTCAAGACTCTATCGGCCTCGTCAATGGTCGGGAATTGACGAAGAATGGTGTCAACCCCTCATCGCTATAAGATGTCTCTGATGAGCAGGTAGCAGGGAGCCTAGTGGCGNGCATCATTTCACGATGTGAATGCAATCATGAAACATGGTAGGCCAAAAGTAACCTTCTCGGATAATCTTCTGAGCAGTGGATAGTCCTGAAAGACGCCCCCCACATGCATCGATGTGGCATTCGTTCAAGACTCTATCGGCCTCGTCAATGGTCGGGAATTGACGAAGAATGGTGTCAACCCCTCATCGCTATAAGATGTCTCTGATGAGCAGGTAGCAGGGGGCCTAGTGGCGAATACGACGACGATCATCTCGTGAAAGGTGGTTACCAAAATTTTGAGTTCGGAGGTAGACGAGGAGGTCACCGTACCAAGGATCATCTGAAGTGATGTAAAAGAGGTGTTCGTCGAGAAAGTCGGTATTGACCGAGGCATTGGTTGTGTCAGAGGGGAGGGCCATGACAAGTTCGACGAGAATGAGGGCTTTCTTTCTCTTGGGTGTTGAGAATTCAAGATCATACTCCTGAAGGATAACGATCCATTGAGCAAATTTGTCGTTAATTTGCCAATGACTGAGCAAGTATTTCATAGGGTTGGAATCTCCTACAACCTTAGTTGTCCGAAGCAGAATGTAGTGACGCAGTTTCCGGACTGCGAGGACTACTACCAGAGCTAGTTTCTCTTCGTGTTTATACTTCAAGGGTGGCCCTGAGAGGTTTTTACTAATGTAATAAATGACATGCTCATGATTGTCATCACCTAGCTAAATGAGAACTCCTTCTACTGAAATGATTGATGTTGATATGTAGAGGATATAGTCGCGATTGTAGTCAGGTGCACTAATTAAAGGGGTGTTGGAGAGCACCATTTTAAGATCATCAAATGATTGTTGGGCATGTTCATCCCAGTAAAATGGGATATCGTGATGTAGTAAGCGAAGGAAACCATGTGCATGAGTGGCGTAGTATGGGACAAATTGCCACAGAAAGTTAGCCTTGCCTTGGAGGCTCTAGAGTTGACGTAAATTTCGAGGAGGTGGAATTTCGGTGATAGCTTGGACTTTGAGGGGGTCTACGGTAATACCTCTTTGGGAAACGATGAATCCGAGGAGGCGCCCCACGGTGACGCAGAAAATGCACTTGAGGGGATTCAAGCGGATGTTGTATTGACGACATCGTTGGAGATGATTCGTAAATCATCAAGATGTTGGGTGCATTTCTTGGATCGAGCTATGAGGTTGTGCACGTATGCGAGGATGATATGAGCCAGATCGTGAAAAATGTATGTCATAGCCCGTTGGAAAGTTGCGCCAACATTCTTTAAGCCAAAAGGCATGACACAATATGCAAATGTACCCCAAGGGGTAGTGAATGCAATTTTGTACTGATCGACTAGGTGAATTTGAATTTGATTATAACTAGAGAAACCATCCATGAAGGATAGAGGCTCGTGGCCTGCACAGTTGTCGATAATTTGATCGATGAAAGGTGTTGGAAAGTTGTCTTTGGGACATGCGTGATTGAGATCACTAAAGTCCGTGCAGATGCAGATAGTGACATGTTTTTTATTAATGGGTACAGGGTTGGAAACCCATGAGGTATAGGCGATGGGGTAGATGAACCCAGCCGCACGTAATTTGTCAATTTCGGCTTTGATGGCCGCTGCTTTGGATGGGTGTAGTGGTCGTTGTTTTTGACAAATGGGTGTAATGTCGGGCCAGGTGTCGATGCGATGTTCGACGATAGAGGGATCAAGGCCAGGCATTTCTGTGTATGACCAAGAAAAAATATCACGATATTCCTAGAAGATGGCTTTATAGGCAGTGATTTCTTGAGGAGTGCAAGCGGCTCCGATGGTGATTTCCTCGATGATGCCATTTTTTATGGAAATGTCGATTTTAATGGTCGAGGAAATCTTGGCCATGTTGCCTTCTTCAAAATCATCAAGGGCAAGAATGGGGTTTTTGAACCAGTCGATAGGCCCTGATGGGATAAAATCCTTGGTTTCGACCGCGTATATGGGGTGTTTATTAGGAGGCGTGAAGGCTTCTTATGGAAAGAAGAGTGCACGGTGGTGTAGCGCATCCCATGGGTAGTCAGGGTTGTTTAACTCTTCTAGTATTTCCTCATCATAGTGGAAATGGTAGGAATACAAGGGGTCATGAAGAGTTATATCGATGACTATTTTCATGTGGCTGCCCCCTGGTGACGAAGAAGCAGGGGGAATGACGTGAGGAAATTGCGATGGTTTGCTCGACATAAACCAAATATTGAAGTACTACGGAGTACCTGTGGTAGTTGGATGTAAAATTTCTGTAGGGAAATGAGTGGGAGAGTTGGGGGGATTGGGGGGTGAATCCTCAGATAAGTCATCCAAGAACCATGGAGGCATTGGAAGGGCCTCAGGTTTGGGAGAAATGACATGAAGAACCTCTAGTGACGAGGTAAGCTCAACTATCAATTCTGTGGGTCTTTGAAACAAGGTCAATTGGCATTGCATGTATTCAATGATCATAGGACACTGGTATGTAAAATGATCTAATGATTCACATAGAGAGCAAGGGCATCTCATACGTTCATTGACTGAAGTTGTGACATAACGGATGTCAATGATTGTTGGTAAGGATGATGTAGTAGGACTGGGTTTGCTCTAAAAGTTTTGGCGTACTGCAGCTAATGTCTGCCGAAAGCGTGGCAGTGATGGGCAATGGTGGGTATAATGGCCATATTCTGAACATATAGCGCAAGTGGATTTGGTTCGCAACCCTTTACTACTTGAATGGGGGGTGGTAGCGGCAGTACTGGATATAGTGGTGAGTGTTGAGGGAGTTTGATTGAGTGGAATCAAATTCTGTAACTCTGGTAGAGATGGGTAGTTGTTGGTTTGGTGTCCATCTTTCTCACATAGTGCGCAAGGGGGTTGGATGCGTGGGGGAAGTAGAGTTATGGGCTCCTTCTTATTTCTCTTGCCCCCATCTATGGAAGGGGGGGTAGTGAGTGGGGGTGTAAAGGGTATGGTGGGAGCAAGTATGGGAATCGTCATTGGGATTCCTTCCATTTGGGGTGGAAAGGATGGTCGAGGGACCATCTCTAGTGGATGTAAATACCAAAATGGAATTTCTAACACCATATTAGGGAGGGTAAGTGTTGCAGCTACTTGGAAAG
This sequence comes from Picea mariana, assembly GCA_032191745.1. Taxonomy (NCBI): domain Eukaryota; kingdom Viridiplantae; phylum Streptophyta; class Pinopsida; order Pinales; family Pinaceae; genus Picea; species Picea mariana. The sequence continues at coordinate 52,103 of JASDQU010682261.1, read as the reverse complement.
CTTCGATGCCAGGTGGAGGGTAAAAGAAGGGGATTTGAGTGATGGCTTGGGGAAATGTCTCCCAAAATAGGATATGACCTTGGGGAGGGGTGAAATCATGGACTGGCGGGGTCGTTGAGTTCGCAGGAGGCTCATGAGGGGGAAGTTCTACGACTAGTGGGACGTCATATATGATAGAAGCCTCCCTAGGAGGAAGGGTATCTTCTATGTTAGTTCCATTAGATGATACGATGCATACTTGATTGGAAGGATGAAGGAGCGGTGGTGTGCCATGGTAAGTTCCTAACAATGATGGATCTTTGAAAATTTCGAGACCCATTTCAATGAGTGGGTATGCCTCATGACTCATGTGGATGAGAGGAAGAATGTTATCGATATTGGCCGATGGATTAGGCTCGTGATGTGAGACTTGGTTAATGGTAAAGATCTTCCCGTTGTGGGGGAAAATCATTGTTTGAAAGACGGAAGAGGCAACTTCCTTCATAGCGTACATGTAGCTACGACCGAACAGGATATTATAATCAAGTGGGGCATTGATAACTTCAATGTCGATGAGAATAGTCTTACCCCCGACCTCTATGGGGACATTTTGGAAGATCCCTTTAGAAGATGATGGTCGTCCATCATAATCTCGTAAGGTAATGGCAGAGGGTATGAGTTCGGGGGAACCAAGTTTCTGCCATACAAATTTGGACATAATGCATGTAGATGCACCTTCATCAATGATACACCGATGAACTATGATGTTCCATATTTTTACTGGGATTTGGAAAGCGATCAAGGTGGAAAGGTGAGGTTCTCCATTGTCGAGATCAATTGTAATGAGTTGAGTATCTGCATGGTTGACTTCCCCCAAGGCAAAAAGTAATGATTTCTGCTGAGTGGGACAAGTCTGAAGGAATTCTAAGACTGAAATGGTAGCTGGGGATTGTGCTAAATCATCAACCAAACTGTAATTATGAGCAGCCCTAGCCTGTGGGTTGTGGACATTATTGCATAATGGGATGTGAGGGATGCGAAGAGGGGGCTTTGTGTTAGGACGAGGGATCACCAACGGGGGTCCAGTCGGTGTAGGGTTTGTCTCTAGAGGGATGGGAGGAGACTTAGCAGGTGTATGATACTGACGATTACATGTTTGCAGAATGATTTATTCCTCACTAGTGAGGAGGATCGTGTGATCTGCGGGATTTTTTGGATTGAGGTACTATCCCACCTGAGGTGGGGGAGGCTGTGTGTCTTGTTGGGTGTTTATCACACCTTGGTGTGGAATAGGATTTTGCAGCATGGTAAGGGGGGGTTGCTGCACATATTGTTGTGGGGCCTGCTGAGGGGCAGGTGGGGCTAGAGGATGGGGTAGACTGCCTGATTCTTTCCTGTTTGAAATCAGCGATTTGGGGCCAATGATGAGTATAATGACTGAACTCACCACAAAGGGCACAAGGGAAGTTGGTTTTAACAGTATTTTTATTTCTTCCTTGATTCCTATTATTATTTTCCCCTGGGGGTTATGATTCCCTTGGTTCTGGTTGCCCCCAATAGGTTGGTTCTACTGGGGTTGATTCCCACCGTGACCTGGGTTGTTGTTGTTCTTGTTTCTTCCCTTCTTTTTGGCATTGTTCGATGGATGGTTCAGATTTGCCGTATTCAGCTGTTCAAAATTTTGATATTGCTGAATGGGAGAGGGTTGAACAAAATTCACCCTAGCATGAGGATGTGGGGGAGTGATGGGTTGTGTGGGACCAGGAAATGGAAAGTAAAGATTCTATGGGGGTAACGATCCATAAGGTACATAGGAAGGCATGGTTCTTTTGCTAGTACTATAAGATGAGGTAGAGGGGGTACCAGAACTCATTTGAATAGGTGGGTGTATGGGAGGTGCCAGCAGAGGGCCACTGATGGGTGGAGGCATAACAAGAGGGTATGGTTGTTGATAAGGGGGTGGGGGGTAATAAGAGGTGTTCCATACATTGGTGGTGGTTTGGGTTGTGGACCGTGGTGAGTGGTATTTACAATCAGTCTGTCTGCTGAGTGAGACATCCTAGGTTTGTCTTGGCCAAATGGCATAGGTTTTGGGAGATCAGGAAGTACAGTGTATAAGTACCCTGACTGTGAATAGATGAGGTTGTATTGTTGAGCCTTACTGATGGCTTCTTCTTCTGATTGAGGGAAGGTGGAAGCTACATACTTACCGAGGAGAGAGACAAGTGATTTAAGAAACCAGTCAAGACACTATTGTTTGGTGGTTCTTGCTTTGCACAAACTACGTCGCCTACGCCACTCATGAATATGATCAGTAATATGTGTGGCTAAGGTTTGTTTGAAATTAGAGAGTAGTTCCAGACCATTGTCATGGAAGATTGGTAATTGGAAGAAGGTCAAAAATGCTTTGGCCAAGGACTCGAAAGTTGCATGGGACCCTGATTTTTCATCTACATACCATTTGGTCGATGGGCCAGTGAGAGTGCATTGAAATAATTGCAGTCTGATGGAATCATCTATAATGTTGTTGGAAGAGCACCATAGGTGAAAGGTCATGACATGGTTGGCAGGATCATCTCCTGCATTTCCTTCAAACTTGGGTATGTCTAAAGGTAGTTTGGTGGGCATTGCAGACCATGTGGGGTCATGTAATATAGGAACAATGGTGAGTTTTCTTGGATCTGGTATGTTGAGAGAGGCCAAATAAGGCATCTATAGTGGGGGGGGAGGATTAGCTCCAGCCATGGTGTAAGTGTGTTGTGAACCTGACCCTTGAGGGGGGCTAGGTGGGTGGGTGCTTCCCCCTTGAGAGGAAGTTGGTCCTCCACTTTCGTGTAAAGGAGAGCGAGTGGATGGTGGGACTTGGGAAGTGGACCCAAGTAATGTGGAACCAAGAAAAGTTGATCCTAAGACAGTAGCACTCACAGGAGTGTGTGAAGGTGGTGCTGATGAGCGAGCAAGACCAGACACTCCCCCTAAGATAGGAAGGAGGTTTAGCAAGCATCGGGAACGATGGGGATTTTGTGTGTCCCCTATGATGTCCAACTAGCTAAGTGAATGTGTGAAAATAGTGGTGAGAGTAATAAAGAAACAAGATCCTTTGTTGCAAATTTTGAACTTTACACAATATATATATCCAAATCAAAATGTAGTCAGAAGTGCATCATACATAAAGTGTTTTGAAAAGAAGCATATATGTGGGTAAGTGGGTTTTGTCTGCATGGGGAATCAAAGAAAACAAATGCTTGTGTCCTAGAATATGTAACGTCCTTCCTCTCAAATAGCACTAGACCTTCCATTAGTACTCAATAGTGGGGTCTGAAATCACCAGAAGAGAAACTAGTGAAGGATGAAATAATTGGTTATAATGAGGTGTAAAGGGGGCATATCTTGAAAGAGATGGYGATATTTCCCAATAGCTKCACAAAATCCAATCAAGGTGCAATTGCAGCCCACAATTTCCACCTGGGTAGATGTCTTAAAATTTGGTCACTAGGTACCTCGGTCAAAGTGCGAAATTTAGATTTTTGGCCTCAGAAATGGGTCACGGGCTGGATCTCGTCCAAGAGGTGGGTGCCTCAAGGGGGGACACACAGAACAATTGAACCTCATCCTTCAACCCTTCACGGGTATCTCCCTGCCTTATGGTGTTAGGAACACTTGACTTGGATGATTTTCATTTCCTTATTTGACAACTTCTATGGTTTTGACAATGTGAGAACCAAATAACGGGAAGTTATTTCAATGCCTATCCTCGAAATCCTACCTAGACTAAAAATTTCTTTTGGCACCTCCTGTGGAGGAAAACTTAGTGAATTTTTAGAAAAAATTTAGATGTAGTTGTTTTGAGAGGTTGGGGGTATGAACCAACCTCGTTGAATTTAAATGGGAGTGGATAGTTTCGTTAAGAAAAGGGTGGGGTGTTTCAGTATCCCTTTGGAGGAAACTTACTTCAACCTCCATGTTTCAAGAAGAAGCTATGTGAGTGATAAGTGACTTTTGTGTGTGAACGAGTGGAAGTGTGCCAATTTTTAATGAATTAGGTGTCACCTTGCTGCATGTGGACTTCTCTTGGTCCTTACAAGTGTTGATTACCTAATTAAGTAAGTGTCTTTGGTACAACCTTTCATTATTCAAAAGTCCCTAGGAAGCTAGCATGTGGACATGTGGGTCTGTTACCATTCCTTTAACTCTCTATTGTGATGTAATCTAAGAAAATCTTTGAAACTATCCTAGATTGTGATCATGTGGGCATGTATGGGCCCATTACAAAACCTTTAAACTTCCCTAGTGATTTGATCTAAGAAAGTAAATTTCAACACTATCCTATCTTTGTAACATGTGGGCATGTATGGGCTCGTTACAATATTAAGATGTGTTTGAAAAAATAAACTAAGAGGAGTCCCAATAAGGGTTGTTGTCCTCTCTTAAAGGTTTTAATCTTCTTAGGGGAGATGAAATTGTTTCACAATCTTTTTCTAATTCTCAAGGTCACTTGGAGGCGCGAGAGAAGAGAATACTAAGCGATTGTTATCCAAATTCTAGTCCCAATGCAAGTTAAATGTGATTAAAAATGATTTCCAACTTATACTTTTAGTCAAAACAAGCCATCCATGTGGCGAAAATGAAAGCAAAAGAGGAAAAAATGATTTTAACCCCATAAGTGCCTATGTGTTTTGACTAACCCCTTTATATGAAGAGGGGACTAAGTGTGGTGTAGCTTTAAAACAAGCTTGAAATCATTTTTCAGAAGGCTAAGGGCCTTCCCCACATCTCAAAAACTTTACGATGTGAATTTTTTGCACAGGTGCACAGGTCTCAGTGGAGACAAAGGCGCACATAGTGCATGTGCGTAGACCGAAAAGAGTTAATGAGTGCACATGCACAGAAAAAAACCGTGACTTAAGCGCATGTGCACATGATGCGTGTCTGTGGGGCACAAAACCCATGCACAGATGACACACGACCGTAAATTAAAATTCCGGATGGAATTCTCTCAATTCACCTTGGAATTGGATGATTGGCAGGTTGGCCTAGGCCGGTTAGTGCACCTTCAAGTTAAATAAACGAAAAGAAGAGCTAGAAAAACCAAATGGGGTAGGAAATTGATACCTTTCCCTAGTGGAGTCGCCAATCTATTGCACCTCTTTCGTCACCTTAGTGAGAAAAATAGAGGTGCTTGCAAGCTTAGTTGGGTTTGTTAAGCAGGACAACTACAAGGAAAAGGGTTAGAGAAAGAAATATAAAACAATATCTAAGAATTAAACTAAGAAATAAAACAACAACTAAATTAATGAACATAGGGACATAAGGACAAAAGAAACAATGAGACCCATGTCACAAAGCTTGAACAAAAATCCATATTGATAAAGAAAATAGAACAAAGGTTGAGGCAAAATCCAAGAAGTGTACCTTTATTGGATACAGTGTTAATGATTTTGGTTATCGCTTATGGGATTATGAAAATATTAAAATCATTAGGAGTAGAGATGTCATATTCAATGAGAAGGTCATGTACAAAGATCAATTGCAGGGAAAGAAATAGGAAAAAGAAAAACAAGAATACATAGTGCTTGATGAGATCACTGAAAAAAGATTTTCCAAAGGAACCAGAAAATCAAAATGTAAAAGAACAGGAGCAGCAGGTACCTCAAACACCTGCAAGTGTTGTTAGAAGATCTACCAGGTTAAGTACACCCCCTGAATGATACTCTCCTTCATTGTATTATTTATTGTTGACTGATTCTGGTGAACCAGAATGTTATGAAGAGGCAATGCGGGTAGACACCAAAAAGAAGTGGGAGAAAGGCATGAAAGAGGAAATGGATTCCTTGGCAAATAACTAGACTTGGGACTTGGTTCAATTTCCTGAAGGAAAAAGAGCATTGCAGAATAAATGGGTTTACAAGTTGAAGGAAGAAGATGGAGGAGAAAAGTGGTACAAGGCTAGACTTGTTGTAAAGGGGTTTGAAAAAAAGAATGGTATAGATTTTGATGAAATATTTTCCCCTGTTGTTGAAATGACTTCAATTAGGACTATTTTAAGTCTTGTGGTAATAGAAGATTTTCATCTTGAATAGTTAGATGTAAAAACAACTTTTCTCCAAGGGGATTTGGAGGAAGAGATTTATATGCAGCAACCACAGGGGTATGAGGTCAAAGGGAAGGAGAATTTGGTATGCAAGTTGAAGAAGAGCTTGTATGGCCTAAAGAAAGCTCCAAGGCAGGGGTATTTGAAGCTTGACAGGTTTATGACAGAACAAGGTTATAGTATATGTCATTCTGATCACTGTGTTTATTTTAAAAGGCTAGAAAATGGAAGCTTTATTATCTTTCTATTGTATGTANAGGAGAATTTGGTATGCAAGTTGAAGAAGAGCTTGTATGGCCTAAAGAAAGCTCCAAGGCAGGGGTATTTGAAGCTTGACAGGTTTATGACAGAACAAGGTTATAGTATATGTCATTCTGATCACTGTGTTTATTTTAAAAGGCTAGAAAATGGAATCTTTATTATCTTTCTATTGTATGTAGATGACTTGCTTGTTGAAGGGTCTAATATGTAGAATATAAATGTGCTCAAGAAGAAATTATCCAATTCATTTGCGATGAAGGATTTGGGTGCTACAAAGAAAATCCTTGGCATGATAATAACAAGAGACAGAAAAAATCACAATTTGACATTGTCTTAGGGTGGGTACAC
>JASDQU010682261.1:34669-45283 GCA_032191745.1 Picea mariana | reverse complement strand
CATTTGGAAACTTGATGTATGCAATGGTTTGCACAAGACTAGATACTGCACATGCAGTGGGTGTTGTGAGCAGGTATATGAAAAATCCAGGTAAAGAACATTGGGAGGTAGTAAAGTGGATTCTCAGTTATTTGAGAGGTACTACTACTCATGCATTATGTTTTGGAGGTTCAGACATTTTTCTACAGGGATATGTTGGTTCAGATATTGCAGGTGATAAAGACAGTAGGAGGAGAAGCACAGGGTATGTTTTTACTATAGGTGGAACAACAGTAAGTTGGATTTCAAAACCGCAAAAGGTTGTTGCACTTTCAACAATAGAGGTAGAGTATGTTGTTGCTACAGAGGCTAGTAAAGAAATGATTTGGTTACAGAGTTTTATGGAGGAATTGGGAAAGAAGCAGGAGAACAACAGGTTGTACTGTGACAATCAGAGTGCCATTCACCTTGCAAATAACTCATCATTCCATTCGAAGACTAAGCATATACAATTGAGATACCACTTCATACAATCTGCCTTGGAAGATTGACATTTGAAGTTGGAAAAGATACACACTAGCCAAAATCCTACAGACATGTTAACAAAGGGAGTAACTAGGGAGAAACTGAGTTCCTACTCAGTTTCAGTTGGTATTCAAGAATGAAGATGAAGATGAGAAATTTTCCAGGTCCAAGAAGGTTCAGAGTCCAACATATACAATAGCGGTGGAGTTGTTGAGATCAGTCTCCAAGTGGGAGATTTTTGGTTTTGGAGCCTGATTATATTCCTGATTTAGAGGTCCTTGCTTTCAGTTGTGTTTATACCCCATGAAGTATTCAGGGGAAAATCCCCCAAAGGAAAAATTTCCTTGTAAATGTATATTGTAATTTCATTGTAAATCTGGACCATTCATTATAAGGTCACAGACCTAACGGTAGAGATTCTGTTAGGGTTTTTTGCCCTAGAAGGCAACCCTCTTTTATGAGGGAAATGTATCATGGCTATGGTTGATGGTGAATATTGTATTCTGAGATAGGAGACTATGAGAGAAAGAAGAGGAATTTACAGTGGATTTGCTATATGTTGTATCCCTTCATATGTTGGATAATAATAAAGGAAGTACCTGGCAATTTATCTGGTGGACGTAGCCCACACTGGGTGAACCATGTAAATCTGTGTCTCTATTGTATTGTGTATCTTCTATGTTTTGTTTCTGCATTTGTTTTATTTTATTGCTCCACGGTCCTGTTTTTCTAACATGATTTGCATCGGCACATAGATCCACTTTGTATGTCATGTGGATATGTCGTCTTAATTTAAGCCTTCTCACATAGATCCACAGTGTATTCCTGGTGTCTATGCAGTATTTTGACAGCATGGATCCATGGTGTATGATTGGTGGCCATGACCTACATTCATGATGCCATCCATCTCTGATCTGAGTATGAGAATGTCTACCTCAGAATTGGTATTATATTCTGTAGATGCTTGGTTGTTTGCAGGTTTCTGATTAGGTGCGCTCCTGGTTTCTGACACACACATGCAGTTTACAAAGTATTTTGGTTGTCACAAGTTCAGTCCTCATACTTTGGGAGGCATTCTGTTACACATGATTTTGGTCACTCTGGTGATTTCTCAACAGTGATGTATTCAGGCTCCCAACAAAGATCTTTTGCTTGAGAAAAGTGGCTCTTGTCTTCTTCCAAAAACATATTTTTAAGATGAGTTTGCAGGCTTCTTATGGTCTAGGGTGTGAGAATCCTTCATTCTCGCAGGCCACCCACACTTAGGGTGTGAACTTCTCGCAGTCTGCTCCATATATAGGGTGAAAACCTATTTTTAAGCTTGGAAAGGAGAAGAGGTCTCGAGGGTTCTAGAAGGGAATCTTCTAGAAAATGAGTTGGCATTCACATGGTTGTCATTCTACTAACTTCTTATATTTGATGGGATCATCCTCATCCATGTAACCATCTCTCCTTCTCCTATATATTGAAAGTTTTCTCATGGAAAAGGTGAAGCAAGATTGAATGAAGAATTGGTGAAATAATTGTGTGAAGAACCCTGCTTGGATAGAAGCTTGAAGGCTCTATTTGGTCTATCAAGAGGTATTGGATCTTCTTCATACAAGTACTGAGAAAGTGTGTGTGTTGGAACCAAGGGTCACTGAAAGGAAGCTTGCGACATCAAGGCAATCAGGTTGTATCTTCTACTTTAAATTAATATGATATAGCGACATGTCCCTTTCCCATAAAGTCACTCTTACTTTATTGTGTAATTCCTTGATCATATGCATAGGTTGACATTGAATATACTCTGTTATCTTCACTTTGGTTGGTTTTTTTTGTCTTGGACTTGACTTCACGAGAGTACTGGAGCAAAGAGGGAATAACAGAGACCTAAGGAAGTGATATAAAGGTACGTCACTTATTCCTTCTTATTAGCAGATTCAATGGTTACAACTTAGGGAAAGAGTCGTGTCATGTCTTGTTTTGTTCTAGATCCAAGTGGATCTAGGGAGATCTGTTAGTGTCTATACCTATTGATTTGTCCGATAACATTGACATTGTCTTAGGGTGAGTACATAGAGAAGGTGTTGGAGAGGTTTAGAATGTAGAATACAAAACCAGTTAGTACACCTTTGGCCATCCATTTAAAATTAACTAAGGAAATGTGTCCCAAGACATAGGAGGAGATAGAATACATGTCTTGGGTCCCTTATTCATCAGCAGTTGGTAGTTTGATGTATGTGATGGTTTGCACAAGACTAGATATTGCACATTCAGTGGGATTTGTGAGCAAGTATATGAACAATCCAAGTAAATAACATTGTGAGGTAGTAAAGTGGATTCTCGGGTATTTGAGAGGTACTTCTACTCATACATTATTTTTTGGAGGTTCAGACATTGTTCTACATGGATAGGTTGATTCATATATGGCAAGTGATAAAGATAGTAAGAGGAGCACCACATGGTATGTTTTTACTATAGGTGGAATGACAGTAAGTTATATTTTGAAACCACAAAAGGTTGTTGCACTTTCAACACCATAAGAAGAGTATGTTGCTACTACAGATTCTAGTAAAGAAATGATTTGGTTATAGAGGTTTATGGAGAAATTGGGAAAGAAGTAGAAAAATAGCAAGTTGTACTGTGACAGTGAGAGTTTCATTCATCTTGCAAAGAAATCAGACTTCCATTCTAAGTCTAAGCATATACATCTCAGGTACCATTTCATATGATCCATCTTGGAATATGGACATTTGAAGTTGGAAAAGATACACACTATCCAGAATCTTGCAAACATGTTAACTAAGGGAGTAACCAGGGAGAAATTGGGATGCTTCTCGGTTTCAATTGGTCTTCAATAATGAATATGAAGATTATAAATTTTCTAGGTCCAAGAAGGATCATAGCCCAACATATACAACAGCGGTGGAGCTGTTGAGATCAGTCTTCAAGTGGGAGATTGTTGGTTGTGGAACTTGATTATCTTATTGATTTAGAGGTTGGTGTTTTTAGCCGTGTTTATACCCCATGAAGAATTTACACCCCAGAAGAATGTACACTCCTTCATGACTGGGAGTGTAGGGGGGGTTACCCCCCCTGTAGGGTTCGGGGGTAACAGGGCCCCCAAGGGGGTTTGGGGGAAAATCCCCTGAAGGAAAAAATTGCCTTGTAAATTTATATTGTAATTTCATAGTAAATTTTGACCATTCATTATCAGGTCGCCGATCTGATGGTATAAGTTATGTTAGGGTTTTTTTCCCTAGAAGGCATGTTAGACAACTGAGAGGTGGGGGTGAATCAGTTGTTACTATGCTTAACCAATTATACCCATTTTAAAATCATTACAGAGCAATCAATGATGATCACAATAATTCAGGGAAGTAAGCAATAGAGTATTCAACATCAGTCACACAAATGAAGTATAAAGAAACAGAGATTCCTGAGGAAACCCATAAAGGGATAAAACCTATTATTCTTCAAATTATAGGCAGTCTTTTTATGTTATGTACATAATCTATCTTTGAGCACCAACTCAATATCAGGCTATTGTAACATCCCCAACCACCAACAGGTTGGGAAATGCTACTAAACACAACCTTAACTTAGCCTTTGAATCTTTGATACCATTTTGTAACTTCCTCGGCCATCAACCCCACTGCCAGGAAATGCTACTATGCATAACATACACTTATATATAATATGCATTAAATCAAATTAACACATTTAACATGGAGTTACTGTTGCCATTCATACTTAAATAGAATTAGCATCAATTCAAACTTGCAACGGAATACATGATAACATTTCCAAAACACAAACATGCATCACATATAAATCAAGTACTGAATTAATAATTATCTTTTAAACTAGTGTAACATCACCAACTGTGTGCATACTTTCCACGAACCTCCCCGCCATAGACTGCGCTACTCATCACTCTCAACAGTAGGTCACCCCCGAGTTGGGAATAAGCTCCACCGGGCAAGGGAATCCTAGGATAGGAAATATCACCACAGGACACATGGTTTATGAGGAAGGATTGTTTCCCAGGAGCCACTTATACCCACTACTCATAGACTTTCATTCCCCACATGCCTCTCCCACCCTAGGAGTATACACCTTCACTATCACCAAGATAGTCCCTCGGCTGTTAAACAGCCCTTGCCTTGGGCTTCAGCAACAGGCCGCACCGAAATTCTCTGAGCTCTTTGGAAGTTATAGGACCCCTTATAGGATTTCTCACTTCCTCTACACACTCTCTCACCTAGAGAGAGTCACCCACAGGCCTAACAACCTGATTTTTCAACCACAACCACCTCTCTCACCTAGAGAGAGTGTTGCACACAGGCCTGACAATCTACTTCTTCAGCTCAGTTCCAGCACAAGGAGAACAATAGTACGACTCAGCAAGGAATGGATGATGGTAGCCAATCACACTTATCCAAGGGACTATGTGGCCACAACATCCCACAATTATAACACACATGACATAGACAATTACGGTATGCTCAGGTTTCACAGACGACATCAACCCAGATAGTTAATCACGAACTCGGATTTGCAGTGTGGATAAACCCAGGTTCATAGGACACACAAGTTTCCCTTTGCCTCCCGATTGTTTTCTCATATGGGCATGGTTATGCAGAGGTCCAACACAGAGGTAAAACAGTACAGACTGAGGATGTGTCATCTTCTCAGAGAAAACATCATGGGTTGGCCTCACGGTTTTAGGTTTTAGAGCTACGTGAGGTATGCATGCATAGATCAGACATAGAGGTAACATGGTTCAGACAATAGATCGAGAAACTGGCAGAATGAACAACCTTTATTATGCATGGTTATGTAGATACAGACGCAGAGACCAAAAACGGGTTTAGACCTACCTCCCCGTGAAATCAGGTGGAGGATCACAGAATGACAGAACCCCTCCAACATGGGTGACTCGTCAGTTTTAACTGCATGTGCCCAGGTCGACACTTGTCTTCCTAGAGTTGCATGCACTACATTTGCATTCGTTCCCCTTTCCCAGGAACTTAAGATATCACTTGGTCAATTGACCACCTTAGCCTTTTAGGAAATAATAATAAATTAGTATCCCCTTTAGAGGTAATCCCCCTAGCTTATCGCCTAGGCCCACACAATTAGCCTTATCCCTTACCCAACCTTGTGGAAGCTTAGTCCCCTGACACTCTTTCTTTGTGGTCGGTCTGCACACAACAATGTTTATATTTTATTAATGATTTGCATAATTACATATACAAAAATCAGGCTCTTGGCCTTTAACACCTAGGCTCTCTTAGGTTAAATAACACATAAGACCACCAACTTATCAACACTCGGCTCACCAGCCTACAAAACATGTTTAAAATTCATATTTACAACTGGGGTTCTACCGGGGGATATTAAAATCCCCTCCCCTTATTTTTACACTGTTCTCGGTGCAACTCTTTACACAACATCAACATGATTTCCCAAAATATTCAAAAAGACGCAGGTATTATACCCGCATAGCACCCTCATGCTCCCATGCCATGTCCTCGAGGCCATACCAGGTCCACTTGGACCTTTACAATCCCTATGGCTCGATTCCAGAGTTGTTTTCTCTTCCGGTCCAATATGGGCACCGGATGCACTTACAAGACACCTTCTTTGTCCATCTGAATCACATTCCAATCGATTACATGATTAGCATCAGGTATATATATTTCTTAAGAAATGAAATATGAAACACATTATGTATAGTCATGGATGCAGGTAATGAAAGCATATATGAAATGTATATATATGTATATACAGACAATTGTAATAACATTATAACATGTATGCAACATACACAACATACAATAAATAGAGAATTGCACTTATCTTTTGATTGAGAAGACTTCCATATCAACATGGTCTAGGCCAAGGTACCAAACCTCAGTAGCACTCCAACCAACGGTCTCTCATTCCCCACATGCCTATCCCACCCCATGAGCATACACCTTCACTGTTACAGAGTCCATCAGTTGTGTTGAAACAAAGCTTAAAATTTTCATCCTTAAGGCCTAGATTTTTATTTTACTGGTTTCGGATTTCTGAAAATAAGAGTTTCATCGTTTCTAAATTCATGATACCTTTTATCAATTTTTTTGAATAACAAACGAAAAAAAAAGTTTACAAAATTATAAATTTTGTAAAGATCTTTTGAAAAATTATTTAAAACGGGTTGTAATTTTAAAATTTGTGATTTTTTAATTTAAACGTTAAAGAAATCGGGATTCGGGGTTTTTTGCAAACAAATTTTTGATGCAAATTGAATCACGAAACCCCGATCCCTGATTTTTCGAAACATTGGAACCTTAATTTAAAAAATGAATTAGTTTAATCTCTTCTAAGAAAGGTTAAAGTTTAACATAATTATGTCGCGATTTCAGGATTCGYGGTCCTATGAGAGCGCGTCTCTTGTCATCATGTTTCTCGAAATCCCGATTTCTAAAACCCCAATCCATAAGTCATGTTAAAATTAAACTAATTCTGTTTTGGCCTTAATCTTGATTATGTAGTTAATTAAGATAAGTTAAGTCCAGTTTAAAACAAGCAGCCATCGCAATTTCGYGATTTTGGGGATCGAAATTCATTGATAAGATACTTGTCGACATTGCAAATTTTCGAATTCCCAATGGCGTCTAATCTCAATTAATTAATGTGATAAAAAATGTTTGAATCTTAATTAAAACATCGCGATTTCGCAATTTCACGATTTCGACGATCAGGCTTTTTCGAAGACATACCTTTCAACATCAAGATTTATGAAACCCCGAAAAGTGATGTTTTCAGATTTAATCATGATTAATATTAATTAACCTTTTCTTAAAAACAAGATTATTGGTAATCATATTAAGCATTCATTTATGTTTCTCTCACCCATTAAGTAGGTTTCTCATTTTCTTCAAAACCCGAAGGTACTTAAATATGGACATTAAAAGTGCATCTCGGTAAAATATCTTTGCATTAAGAGTTTTAATTTCATGTCAACTGTGCAAATCTCGTCATTTTTTAAATATATTCAAAATAAACTTTCGAATGTCTGTGTTGTCTTTCTAATCTAAGCTCATTCATCCGTTTTATGTTATAGGTTTCAAATTAAACACAGAAATCATGGCACCTAAAAAGGCACCGAAGAAAAATGAAGACACACAGGAAGGTGATATTATCTCTAATACTACTCCACATGCCATAAACTCCATCTAATCATGGACTCGAATTTCTGAATTGTTGGAGTACAAGCTAAAGAATGCTGACCTTGATTCTGAAAATCATCTTCGGGACATTGCTGAGTCTGAGCTTCATAAGGTTGTTGCTGAGCTTCATAAGGTTGTTGCACGTCCAAGACTGGTGGCATATACTGATATGATCATCTTGGCTCTAGATAAGGTAGATATCCCAACAAGGAGCATTCAGAATGAGCAAGGAGCTATCGTCGACTCATTCATGCCTGAGCACATTCAAGTAATGTATAAACTCTCGCTGAATCATAAACAAACCTTTAATGCTGAATTTTTAGCTGAGTTTCAAAGAAAAGAATGTATTGAGGCAGACCAGACATATCCTGACATTATTAGAGTTTGGGCGAGGTCTGAAGCAAATTTTAGGGCTGATACTCATGGGATTTATGCTATAGCCTCCTTAAACAAATATATGGTTTATATAGCCATGATGTTATGCAGACTTTTTGGGAGAAAAGATCCCTGTCACTTTCATGTAGACTGGGTACCCTTCTTAGAGGAAGTTTCAGAAGGAAATGGTTTTAACTGGCATAAAATATTGTCGGATAACCTAACACAAGAAATTTTAAATTACAAAGTAGCCAAGTCAAAGGGACAACCATCGTCTTTTTATATGTCCACATACATTATGGATGCAATCTGTTTTATGACCCCCTTTCCATTGATGAATTGGAGTTGGAGTATTTCCTGCCCAGAGCCTATTCATGAATATCACTCAGCCCTTTGGGAAGAAAATGCTAAAGAGGCATTTTACGAGGTTTGTCATTTTGTCATTATTCCTATGCACAAATTATTTTTTGGATGCGAACCCCCTCGCATTTCTAAGGCAATCATAGAAAGTCTTAAATTAGTTGCCGACTAGTTTATTGAGGAAAATTTTTCCTATATTAGGGTTTATGGTTGTTCCATTCCCCCCCACGCACTTCCGAAATTCCTACCAGACAGATTGGTGTGCAGAGAAGTAGCTCACCAGATAGCCAAGGGCGGTGTTGGATTGGAATTAAAAGCACTTTAGAAAAAAGCATGGCCATCTTTCCCTGTTCATATTGGGAAATTTCCTTTATCAAATTTAGGCCATTCTAAGGTAGAGGCCGAGTCATTGGAAGAAGTCAAGTTAGTAAATATTGAGCACAAAAAACATGACCCCTACCAAATAATAAGTAGGCATTACATACATTGTAATCTAAAGGCATATGAACATGAAGTATCTATTTATGACGATATTTTTAAAGATGTTAAGTCTTATGAAGAAGTGTTGAACAAAGTCCAGGCCTTGCCAMTTGACTCACAGAATGGATTCACATATTTTCAAAGCCATAAGCGAAGCTGCCTATCTAAGATTTTACAGGGTGAAATTTCAACCCCATTGCYAGAACAGGAAGAACCCCCTCCAGGGTTTGAAACTAATACTCAGGGTAGAGAAAATGACAAAGGTAAGTTGAAGAACACTGAGATACCTTCCCAAGACGCATAGGGTTCTCAAACAAAAGAATCAGGAATGGATAAGGGAAAAGAGTCAGAAACAATTCCAGAAATCATGAAGAATCTTCCAGAAAAGATAGGAGGAACAGCTTCAACTGAACTTGGTAGTCCTATCACCTCTTTAACTCCATTACAGTCGACTTTTGGAACTCCCCATGAAGGAGTTTTATATGTCAGTGATCTAGAGCCAATTTCAAGAGATGAAATCCCCCCATCAGATTACTTTTTTAGTAAAAAGCGAAGATCAATCTTGAAACAGGAAATACATCCAAGAGGAGAAGGAACGATTAAAAAGAATAGGGTTATTATAGATGGAAAGAAACTCAAGGATGGAGAATTTGCTACAGAATTAGCAGGTACAATGGGTGCTATAGCATCAGCTAATATGTATTCTGTAAGCAATTTAACAACTATGCTTGAACAGAAGGACCAAACAATAATCCAGTTGCAAGACAAACTAAAAGAAAACGAAAGAAATATTAGTTGGGGAATACAAAAAGGTCTAGAACAAGCTAGACTAAAGGATATGCAAGAAATCCAGAAATTGAATAAAAGCTTGGATGAGGAAAAACACTTAATATAGGTCACACAGGAACAGGTTCGAAAGCTGGGAGAAGAAAACAAAAATTTGCAAGATAAAATTATTTCTATTACTAACCAGGTAATAGAACTTGAAAATTTCAAGACACAAGCATTAGAGATATATTTAAGAATAGAGGAAGAACAACAGAAAGTGTTCTTGAATCTGGAAATAGTCCAGAAATATTTTCAAGAAACAAATAAGTCTTTAGAGAATGTGTTCCAGAAAGAAAGGGAGGCGAAAGCAGCTAGAACAACTTTTCATAAGGCAGTGACTTTCTCATCAAAGGAAGAGGTTGGAAAGATTCATAAATTATCTATTTCTGAACAGGTTAAAGGGGACATAATAATAAAAGTGTGGGAAGCAAAGTTGGCTGAATATAAACGAATAACAAGAGAAGTCAACGATGATTTCCAGGGAATCTTCGATCTATTAGAAAGAGCTTCTTTGAATATCGGAATAGATAGTTGTTCCAGATTATTAGGTGAAATTAATATTACCAAACACCAGCTAAGGATTAGAGAAGAGCTAGAGTAAATGAAAGCAGAGATTTCAAACATTAAATTGATCATTATTATAGAGATCAACAAATGGATGGTGATGTCAAATTTAAAGTTGAAAACTATTAAATTTACAGAAAAGATGATAGAAAACCGGTTGCCCGAATTGCAGAAAAGATTTTTCTTATTTGAAGCAAATGAATTACCAGATGCTTCCAGGGCTTTTGTGAATTTTTTGGGAAAATGTGTTCAGTGCATTGAAGCGGAGAAAGAAAGTTCGTCAATGCAAGCTTAAAAT
>JASDQU010682261.1:0-20160 GCA_032191745.1 Picea mariana | reverse complement strand
GCTTCTGCAGCTATAGTAGGGGAGTGCTCCCCCTCCAAACCAGTGTTTCAGGGCCTCTTTCAGGTGTCAAGAGATATTTGATTCCAGTGGATCAGTTCTTGATCTTCAAATCAGTCATATGAGGTGTCATAAGTGCCTCCTTAGTGTCATTGTCACAACATCATCTCTGAACATCGTTTGCGACACTAATGATCAACTTGCGACACTTGCGAAAGTTGTAGGGAAGATGCGACACTTATGACGACTGATAGGGACAATGCGACACTTATCCATCTGAGCAATTTTGACGTGTAACAGTCAAATCTGAACTTGATATATTTTCTGGAGAACTCCAAAGCTCGTATTCCCCAGTGGAGTCACCAAAAATGTTAGCGCTCTGTAATTTGCCTAAGGCTGTGGAGGCAGTCACAGAGGTAACCTCAAACCACTTGGAGTCTTGGATCTATCCCTCCAAGACTCAGAGAGGGATCTCTCTTTTCGATTTTACTTGGTTTGTATGGGATGGATGTTAGGATAGCTATGAAAGTATGGGGTTGGGGTTTTTGGTTTTTAAATGGTTGGTTTGGGACAGCAAGAAGGGGCCATTGGGCAAATGAGGTCTGCGCTTAAATATGTGATTCTCTCTTAGATCTAGACATAGCTCTTAAAAAGGGCAAGGTAGTGGAAATGTTGGATTGAATCAAGCTTTAATGGTGTGAAATGAGGGAAAGTAGGGGAGGAAAAATCCAAGCAAATGAGCAGTTAAGAATTCATAAACTGAGCTTTAGCAGAAAACATAAAGATTACCAAAGGGTCAGATGCAGAGTATTCCATCAATAAATTCATCTCTATTACTATCATTTGATGATAAGAAATTGAAAACAAGTGAAATGAAAACAAGAAAACACTTAACGGAGAAGGGAAACGCCACCAACACCTCCACACAAGAATCCTATAAATAGCATGCCCATTACTGATAAATCATTTGAAGATTATAGAAAAAGTTTTCTGGAATGGCCAAGACCCTAGTCCAGCAAAGAAAATTACACCCTTCACAGGTCGAACCCCCTCACACAGGTCGAACCCTCAGCTACTCAGCCCGAACACTTCTTTCATCTTTTACATCTGCATATATACAAAAATCCCTCAACCTTGCCAAGACTCGCGCTCTACCTCTACTTTCTAAAAATAGAAAATAGTTTCAAAGATAGACACCTCTCGCAGATGGTCTCCCATAAACCAAATTGAAAAATGTAAATAACAACATATTTGAGAAAGTTTGATGGGTCTCTCGAATTCTGGAACTGTTGGAAATGAATGTTGAGTTGTTGGGGGATCTTTGCCATAAAATCTGGGGACATCTGTCATTTTTTTCTTCTTTCTATCACAAATTCGCTTCCAAATGGGGGAAATTGTGTTTAAACCTCTGCCTGAAATGTGGGAAGACTTTTCCATTTGTCTAGAGAATTTAAATTTCCCCTCATCGAGCTGCCATCTACTCCCTGATCTTCCTCAACTGATGCCTTGAATCATGGATCTACTTCATTCATTCTGGCGGAATTTGGGATTTGTCTGCCAATCTACAGTAGCTGATGTTGTCGTGGTATCAGTATCTTTTTCCTTTGACACACGTCCATCTCCAAGCAAGTCCATTTCGCTAGTATCTATCAAGTATGGTGTCGCAACAGAAACATGCTTTGCAGTGGTTTTGACATTCATCTTTTCTATCACTGTGGTTTTATCATTAACTGTTGTGCTATCTCCACGAAGACCCAAAACCCTGTTTGCCTTATCTCTCAATGATGTTTGTGGTGATTCAGAGCAATTAACAATTGCATCTTTATTTTCCAAAGAAAATGCCCCCCACTGTCTCAAAGAAGTCCCGTCCCTGGATCATTAGAAGTAGCATTCCTATAATTGTGTCTGTGTGGCCTTGGAATCGCATTGTGACAGCTTGAGATGAACTTGAAGTTGATAAATTCTTTGCAAAAGCATCTAACGATTCAACTCCTATGTTGGGCTTCTTCTTCCTGACTTTAATCTTTTCTGGTCGTTCTTTTTTATTCATAACATTGTTCCTTTTTGCAGCAACGTTGACTTCAGAAATGCCCTCAATATCAATTGCAAGTTTGGATGACCCTTTGATATCATCTAAGGCAACTTTCAAATGATCTTCTTTCGGGAACAGGGATTGCTCATTGTTGTCAGTCATGCACATATTTTCCGCCATTCCATCAACAGACTTGGACTGTTCTGTCTCTTTATTCCAACTTTCTGGATGGGAAAGTTTAGAAGCAATAATATCTGATATTAATTGCTTCTTCTGTGGTTTCCTTTTACTCCTGGAATCACTGGCCTTTGCCTTCCCGGTTTGTCCTGAGAGAAGCACATTGTCTTTCTCTTGTAAGACCTGGCTGGTGGACAGTTCATTGCACTCTTTTACTTCGGTTATATTGTTTATATTCATATGGTCAGAACATGAACTGTATTTTCCATCCATATTTGGTACATCGTTTCTTTCATCTGAGGATTTATGAGAATCATCCTCATTTCGAATGCTTAATTCCATCGTTTGAACTGGCAATGGTTCTACTCCTTTGGAAATTGTTTTCTCATCTTTTCCTTCAACAACAACTAGTTGACCAGGTTCAGCATTTTCATCATAAATGTCCTTGATATCATCATAGATTATTGTTATGGGGATCTTGATAGTTTCAAACCCATGGGCATGAATTGTGACCGCATCAGGTATCAATCCAGAGATAAGCTTCCTGCCATTGCTCTCTACTTCATGGTCTTCTGAGAAAATTTGAAGGCTGAAATCATTCACATTATTTCTTACAGTATTTAAACAGCCTAATCTAGGACTACTTGCCTCTCCATCTGCAGGGCACTCATCTGGCGCTGGAATGGCCTCTTTAGGGAAAGGTGGTTCTTTTAAAGCCATCATATACCTGTTTTCTTTTTCCATAGAAATTGAAGGAAGATCACTGAGAAAAATGCATACTACTGCATAGTCATCAACTTTGGAAGTTGGGTATTTCAACCTCCATGCTCGAACAACGAATTCAATTGAAGATCTAGCTGCAGTTGCTTGAGTGGGCATTGATGCCACAATATCTACAACTTCCTTGTTAGAGAGCACATCCCATACCCCATCAGTGGCCAACACAATGAACTCGTCCCTTTGTGTGAGACGACGATACGAGATATCAGGCACAACAATGAGGCCGAAATCCTTGAGAAAAAAATCTCCAAATGCTCTTGCCATTGCCAGACCAGGAGAGTCATCATGGGGTAACCATACTCATGCCACGTCAGGCTCGCCTGACAGTGCGAAAAACCATCCTTTGAACTGCTTAATCCTCTCATCTTCCTTTGGTAGATTGGGCTTTAAATCCACAGTCAATTGCACTGCTATCAAAGAATTGTCATTATCTCTCGTGCCCAGAATTGCTCGTGAGTCTCCTACGTTACCCATCACCGGGTCTTCTCCCTGTTTTAAAAGAGTCACTACAGTAGTTCCAGTACAAAAAACACACCTAGTACATCCCTCGAACACCTACGCAGTTGCCTTGGCACATGATCTCTACTACATATGGTGCATCAAAAGCTGGACCTGCACACATTGACTGTCAACTCCTGGCCATTAATTGACACATAAATTCTGGTCGACACCTGGGTGCACAGAGTAACTGTGTTTTTATTTTTAAATTTTTGGGGGACTAATCCCACATTCATGAGGAGAAAAGATAAATGAGTATTGATATATGCCAATAGCCACAATGCAATCCGATGAAGTGAGCCCGGGGCTATCTTTGGAGTTTGGTGCTGGCGCTGGCTTGTGTGTTTGTTGTTGGTTTGTGAAATGGTGCTAACTCTCGGTGTTGAGTTCTTGGAGATTTTCCCTCGGCCAATATAACTTTTTGGAAAATAATTTTTCAACAATTTATATTTTGAAAAACAAAACAGAACACTCTGCATAAAGGCCGAGGGGCCAATTTTGTCTTAAAAGACCAAAAATTGATTATAAAAACCAAATTTGACTAATAAACCACAAGAATAAAAATTTTCCATTCAAACCAATTAATAATGTTTTGCTAAAAATGCACTGGAATTCGCCTTGAAGCTCGCGTGCAGGTTCTTAGCTTATGCTTGGTCAGAATTGAGCGCTTTCTGCTGCCTTCACTATGCGTCATGAGTAAAAGCATAATGCCAGAAATAGATAGATAGAGTCAGAATAATGATTCCCATATTATATAGGGTTCTAACATAGGGTCCACCTGGGGAAGATAGCTCCGAAGGAGATGTCTAGAACCGCTGAACTCTGAATTTCACAGACCAGCTGATCATTGGGCTGCCCCCATACTGTAAACTGAAAATAAAACTATGAAGAGATAAAAAAAAAAAAATGCTCATCATGTTGAGCTTATTGGCGCATTCCTACCTACCCTACTTTGCTAACAGTTACTGCTTCAATCAGGTAATGAAAAAGTGCCAATGGAGCCAACCCAGTAGTTGATCCCATGATTGGGTTTCCTCATCGTGTTTGATGAAAATGAAGGCTGAAATATGTACTAGCAACTGGTGACATATTTGGTTGTTATAGAGAATACATGTTTGAAAACTCAAGCTAACATAAACCTCCATGTAATCTTCTATAGGATCGATTAAAGCATGATGCATGATATTCGTTCCTAGATCTTCTATGACTAGTAGATCAGTTCCATCTTCAAAATTAAACCCTGCATCTACAACTTCAGCCTTATACTTGAAAATATAATCATCATCAATCTGCAAATCAACAGGTAGTATGATTTCCTCTTGCTTTGGAGAAGGAGGATTTTCCAAGAATTCTTTGAGATCTAGGAAATTATATGATTGAATTTGAGAATCCAAAAGTTCAATATCATTTTTAAACTTTTCAACAACTAGCTCAAGAAAACAAATTTTACTTTAGGGGAAAATTTGTTCGATTTCACAATATGAAACACAGTTGTTAAAAAGTCTTGGTCAATGTGAAATTATGCTAACATACCCTTGAATTCTTCTATGGCTTCACAAGATATAGGATTTTCCACATACCATGTCATCTTGAAATATCATCAAGGATTTGAAATATGGATTCTTCAGCAGTGAAGTCACTTGTGAACTTTGAAGCTCAAGATCTTGAAATATGGAGTCGCCAGGTGAATGGTACAACCTTCCTATGTTTGGCTTTTGTCCACCATCATAAGTCAAATCTGAACTTGATATATTTTCTGGAGAAATCGAAAGCTCGTATTCCCTAGTGGAGTCGCCAAAAATGTTAGCACTTTGTAATTTGCCTAAGGCTACAGAGGCCGTCACAGAGGTAACCTCAAACCACTTGGAGTCTCGGATCTAGCCCTCCAAGACACAGAGAGGGATCTCTCTTTTTGATTTAACTTGGTTTGTATGGGATGGATGTTAGGCTAGCTATGAAAGTATGGGCTTGGGTTTTTTTTTTTTAAATGGTTGGTTTGGGACAGCAAGAAGGGGCCATTGGGCAAATGGGGTTTGCGCTTAAATATGTGATTCACTCTCAGATCTAGACAGAGCTCTTAAACAAGGCAAGGTAGTGGAAATGTTGGATTGAATCAATCTTTAATGGTGTAAATGAGGGAAAGTAGGGGAGGAAAAAGCCAAGCAAATGAGCAGTTAAGAATTCATAAACTGAGCTTTAGTAGAAAACATAAAGATTACCAAAGGGTCAGATGCAGAGTACCCCATCAATAAATTATGCTCTATTACTATCATTTTATAATAAGAAATTGAAAACAAGCCAAATGATAACAGGAAAACACTTAACAGAGAAGGGAAACGCCACCAACACCTCCGCACAAGAATCTTGTAAACAACATGCCCATTACTGATAAATCATTTGAAGATTACAGAAAAAAAATTTTACAATGGCCAAGACCCCAGTCCAGCAAAGGAAATTACACCCTTCACAGGTCGAACCCCCTCACACAGGTCGAACCCTCAGCTACTCAGCCCGAACACTGTTGTCATCTTTTACATCTGCATATATACAAAAATCCCTCAGCCTTGCCAAGACTCACACTCTACCTCTATTTTCTGAAAATAGAAAACAGTTACAAAGATGGACACCTGTCACAGATGGTCTCCCATAAACCAAATCAAAAAATGTAAATAAGAACTTATTTGAGAAAGTTTAATGGGTCTCTCGAATTCTAGAACTGCTGGAAATGAATGTGGAGTTGTTGGGGGATCTTTGCCATAAAATCTGGGGCCATCTGTCATTTTTTGCTTCATTCTGTCACGAATTCGCTTCCAACTGGGGGAAATTGTGTTTAAACCTCTTCCCTAAATATGGGAAGACTTTTCCATTTGTCTAGAGAATTTAAATTTCCCCTGGTCGAGCTGCCATCTTCTCCCTGATCTTCCTCAACTACTGCCTCGAATCGTGGAATTACTTTATTCATTCTGGTGAAATTTGGGTTTTGTCTGCCAATCTATAGTAGATGATGTTGTCATGGTATCAGTATCATTTTCCTTTGACACACCTCCATCTCCAAGCAAGTCCATTTCACTAGTATCTCTCAAGTCTGGCGTCTCAACAAAAACAGGCTTTGCGGTGGTTTTGACATTCAGCTTTTATGTCACTGTGGTTTTATCATTAACTATTGTGCTATCTCCACGAAGACCCAAAACCCTATTTGCCTTCTCTCTCAATGATGTTTGTGGTGATTCAGAGCAATTAACAATTGCATCTTTATTTTCCAAAGAAAATGCCCCCCAATGTCTCAAGGAAGTCCCGTCCCTGGATCATTAGAAGTAGCATTCCTGTAATTGTATCTATGTGGCCTTGGAGTCGCATTGTGACAGCTTGAGATGAACTTGAAGTTGATAAATTCTTTGCAAAAGCATCTAACGATTCAACTCCTATGTTGGGCTTCTTCTTACTGACTTTAAGATTTTCTGGGCATTCTTTCTTATTCATAACATTCTTCCTTTCTGCAGCAACGTTGACTTCAGATATGCCCTCAATATCAATTGCAAGTTTGGATGACCCTTTGATAGCATCTAAGGCAAATTTCACATGATCTTCTTTTGGTCACGGGGATTGCTCATTGTTGTTAGCCATGCACATATTTTCCGCCATTCCATCAGTAGACTTGGACTGTTCTGTCTCTTTATTCCAACTTTCTCGATGGGAAAGTGTAGAAGCAATAATATCTGATATTAATCACTTCTTCTGTGGTTTCCTTTTACTCCTGGACTCACTCGCCTTTGCTTTCCCAGTTTGTCCTGAGAGAAGCACATTGTCTTTCTCCTGTAAGACCTGGCTGGTGGACACTTCGTTGCACTCTTTTACTTCAGTTATCTTTTTTATATTCATATGTTCAGAACATGAATTGTATTTTCCATCCAAATATGGTACATCGTTTCTTGCATCTGAGGATTTATGAGAATCATCCTCATTTGGAATGCTTAATTCCATCGTTTGAACTGGCAATGGTTCTACTCCTTTGGAAATTGTTTTCTCATCTTTTCCTTCAACAACAACCAGTTGACTAGGTTCAGCATTTTCATCATAAATGTCCTTGATATCATCATAGATTATTGTTATGGGGATCTTGACAGTTTCAAACCCATGGGCATGAATTGTGCCCGCATCAGGGATCAATCCAGAGACAAGCTTCCTGCCATTTCTCTCTACTTCATGGTCTTCTGAGAAAATTTGAAGACTGACATCATTCACATTATTTCTTACAGTATTTAAACGGCCTAATCTAGGACTACTTGCCTCTCCATCTGCAGGGTACTCATCTGGCGCTGGAATGGCCTCTTTAGGGAAAGGTGGTTGTTTTAATGCCATCATATCCCTATTTTATTTTGCCACAGAAATTGGAGGAAGATCACTCAGAAAAATGCATACTACTGCACACTCATCTACTTTGGAAGTTGGGTATTTCAGCCTCCATGCTCGAACAATGAATTCAACTGAAGATCAGGCTGTAGTTGCTTGAGTGGGCGCTGATGCTACAATATCTACAACTTCCTTGTTAGACAACACATCCCATACCCCATCAGTGGCCAACACAATGAACTCATCCCTTTGTGTGAGACAACGATATGAGATATCAGGCACAACAATGAGGCCGAAATCCTTGAGACAGAAATCTCCAAATGCTCTTGCCATTGCCAGACCACGAGAGTCGTCATGGGGTAACCACACCCATGCCACGTCAGGCTCGTCTGACAGTGCGAAAACCTATCCTTTGAACTGCTTAATCCTCTCAGCTTCCTTTGGTAGATTGGGCTTTAAATCCATAGTCAACTGCACTGCTATCAAAGAATTTTCATTATCTCTCATGCCTAGAATTGCTCGTGAGTCTCCTACATTACCCATCACTAGGTCTTCTCCCTATTTTAAAAGAGTCATTGCAGTAGTTCCACTACAAAAAACACACCTGGTACATCCCTCGGACACCTGCGCAGTCGCCTTGGGACATGATCTCTACTACATATGGTGCATCAAAAGCTAGACCTGCACACATTGACTGTCAACTCCTAGCCATTAATTGACACATAAATTCTGGTCGAAACCTGGGCGCATAGAGTAACTCTGTGTTTTTTATTTTTAAATTTTTGGGGGACTAATCCCACATTCATGAGGAGAAAAGATAAATGAGTATTGATATATGCCAATAGCCACAATGCAATCCGATGAAGTGAGCCCGAGGCTATATTTGGTGTTTGGCGCTGGTGTTGGCTTGTGTGTTTGTTGTTGGTTTGTGAAATGGTGCTAAATCTCGGTGTTGAGTGCTTGGAGATTGGCCCTCGGCCAATATAACTTTTTGGAAAATAATTTTTCAACAATTTATATTTTGAAAAACAAAACAGAACACTCTGCATAAAGGATGAGCAGATGTCTAGAACCGCTGAACTCTGAATTTCGCAGACCAACTGATCATTGGGTTGCCCCCAGACTGTAAACTGAAAATAAAACTATGAAGAGATAAAAAAGAAAAGTGCTCATCATGTTGAGCTTATTGGCGCATTCCTACCTACCCTACTTTGCTAACAGTTACTGCTTCAATCAGGTAATGAAAAAGTGCCAATGAAGCCAACCCAACAGTTGATCCCATGATTGGGTTTCCTCATTGTGCTTGATGAAAATCAAGGCTGAAATATGTACTGGCAACTGGTGACATGTTTGGTCGTTATAGAGAATACATGTTTGAAAACTCAAGCTAACATAAACCTCCATGTAATCTGCTATAGGATCGATTAAAGCATGATGCATGATATTTGTTCCTAGATCTTCTATGACTAGTAGATCAGTTCCATATTCAAAATTAAACCCTGCATCTACAAATTCATCCTTATACTTGAAAACATAATCATCATCAATCTACAAATCAACAGGTAGTATGATTTCCTCTTGCTTTGGAGAAGGAAGATTTTCCAAGAATTCTTTGAGATCTAGGAAATTATATGACTGAATTTGAGAATCCAAATGTTCAATATCATTTTTGAACTTTTCAACAACTAGCTCAAGAAAACAAATTTTACTTTTAGTGGAAAGTTTGCTTGATTCCACAATACGAAACACAGTTGTTAAAAGGCCTTCGTCAATGTGAAATTCTGCTAACTTACCCCTGAATTCTTCTATGGCTTCACAAGATATAGGATTTGCCACATACCCTGTCATATTGAAACATCATCAAGGCTTTGAAATTTGGATTCTTCAGCAGCGAAGTCGCTTATGAACTTTGAATCTCGGGATCTTGAACAATAAAGTCGCCAAGTGAATGGTACAACCTTCCTATGTTTGGCTTCTGTTCACCATCAAAAGTCAAATCTGAACTTGATATATTTTCTGGAGAAATCGAAAGCTCGTATTCCCCAGTGGAGTCGCCAAAAATGTTAGCGCTCTGTAATTTGCCTAAGGCTACGGAGGCAGTCACAAAGGTAACCTCAAACCACTTGGAGTCTTGGATCTAGCCCTCCAAGGCTCAGAGAGGGATCTCTATTTTCGATTTAACTTCGTTTGTATGGGATGGATGTTAGGCTAGCTATGAAAGTATGGGGTTGGGATTTTTGGTTTTTAAATGGTTGGTTTGGGATAGCAAGAAGGGGCCATTGGGAAAATGGGGTCTGCACTTAAATATGTGATTCTCTCTCAGATATAGACAGAGCTCTTAAACAGGGCAAGGTAGTGGGAATGTTTGATTGAATCAAGATTTAATGGTGTGAAATGAGGGAAAGTAGGGGAGGAAAAATCCAAGCAAATGAGCAGTTAAGAATTCATAAACTGAACTTTAGCAGAAAACATAAAGATTACCAAAGGGTCAGATGCAGAGTATTCCATCAATAAATTCTACTCTATTAATATCATTTGATAATAAGAAATTGAAAAAAAGCGAGGTGATAACAGGAAAACACTTAAAAAAGAAGGGAAACTCCACCAACACCTCCGCACAAGAATCCTATAAATAACATGCCCATTACTGATAAATCATTTGAAGATTACAGAAAAAGTTTTCTGGAATAGCCAAGACCCCAGTCTAGCAAGGAAAATTACACCCTTCACAGGTCGAACCCCCTCACACAGGTCGAATCCTCAGCTACTCAGCATGAACACTTCTTTCATCTTTTACATCTCCATATATACAAAAATCCCTCAGCCTTTCCAAGAATCGCACTCTACCTCTGTTTTCTAAAAATAAAAAACAGTTACAAAGATAAACACCTGTCACAGATCGTCTCCCATAAACCAAATCGAAAAATGTAAATAACAACTTATTTGAGAAAGTTTGATGGGTCTCTCAAATTCTGGAACTGCTGGAAATGAATGTTGAGTTGTTGGGGGATCTTTGCCATAAAATCTGGGGCCATCTATCATTTTTTGCTTCTTGCTATCACGAATTTGCTTTCAACTGGGGGAAATTGTGTTTAAACCTTTGCCTGAAATGAGAGAATACTTTGCCATTTGTCTAGAGAATTTAAATTTCCCCTGGTCGAGCTGCCATATGCTCCCTGATCTTCCTCAACTGTTGCCTCGAATCGTGGATCTGCTTCACTCATTCTGGCAGAATTTGGGTTTTGTCTGCCAATCTAAAGTAGTTGATGTTTTCATGGTATCAGTATCTTTTTCCTTTGACACACCTCCATCTCCAAGCAATTCCATTTCGCTAGTATCTATCAAGTCTGGCGTCTCAACATAAACAGGCTTTGCGGTGGTTTTGACATTCAACTTTTCTGTCACTGTGTTTTTATCATTAACTGTTGTGCTATATCCACGAATACCCAAAACCCTGTTTGCATTCTCTCTCAATGATGTTTGTGGTGATTCGGAGAAATTAACAATTGCATCTTTATTTTCCAAAGAAAATGCCCCCCACTGTCTCAAAGAAGTCTCGTCCCTGGATCATTAGAAGTAGCATTCCTGTAGTTGTGTCTGTGTGGCCTTGGAGTCACATTGTGATAGCTTCAAATGAACTTGAAGTTGAGAAATTCTTTGCAAAAGAATCTAACGATTCATAACATTGTTCCTTTCTGCAGCAACGTTGACTTCAGATACGCCCTCAATATCAATTGCAAGTTTGGATGACCCTTTGATAGCATCTAAGGCAACTTTCACACGATCTTCTTTTGGTCATGGGGATTGGTCATTGTTGTCAGTCATGCACATATTTTCCGCCATTCCATTAGCAAACTTGGACGTTCTGTCTCTTTATTCCAGCTTTCTGGATGGGAAAGTTTAGAAGAAATAATATCTGATATTAATCGCTTCTTTTGTGGTTTCCTTTTACTCCTGGAATCACTGGCCTTTGCCTTCCTGGTTTGTCCTGAGAGAAGCACATTGTATTTCTCCTGTAAGACCTGATTGGCGGACAGTTCATTGCACTCTTTTACTTCGGTCATCTTGTTTATATTCATATGTTCAGAACATGAACTGTATTTTCCATCCAAATATGGTACATCATTCCTTGCATCTGAGGATTGAGAATCATCCTCATTTGGAATGCTTAATTCCATCGTTTGAACTGGCAATGGTTCTACTCCTTTGGAAATTGTTTTCTCATCTTTTCCTTCAACAAAAACCAGTTGACCAGGTTCATCATTTTCATCATAAATGTCCTTGATATCATCATAGATTATTTTTATGGGGATCTTGACAGTTTCAGACCCATGGGCATGAATTGTGCCCGCATCAGGGATCAATCCATAGACAAGCTTCCTACCATTGCTCTCTACTTCATGGTCTTCAGAAAATTTGAAGGCTGACATCATTCACATTATTTCTTACAGTATTTAAACGGCCTAATCTAGGACTACTTGCCTCTCCATCTGCAAGGCACTCATCTGGCGCTAGAATGGCCTCTTTAGGGAAAGTGGTTCTTTTAACACCATCATATCCCTGTTTTCTTTTGCCACATAAATTGAAGAAAGATCACTGAGAAGAAGGCATAGTATTGCACACTCATCTACTTTGGAAGTTGGGTATTTCATCCTCCATGCTTGAACAACGAATTCACTTGAATATCTGGCTACAGTTGCTTGAGTGGGCACTGATGCCACAATATCTACAACTTCCTTGTTAGAAAGTACATCCCATACCCCATCAGTGGCCAACACAATGAACTCATCCCTTTGTGTGAGACGACGATATGAGATATCAGGCACATCAATGAGCCAAAATCCTTGAGATAGAAATCTCCAAATGCTCTTGTCATTTCCAGACCAGGAGAGTCCTCATGGGGTAACCACACCCGTCCCACGTCAGGCTCGTCTAACATTGTGAAAACCCATCCTTTGAACTACTTAATCCTCTCAGCTTCCTTTTGTAGATTGGGCTTTAAATCCAGATTCAACTGCACTGCTATCAAAGAATTGTCATTATCTCTCGTGCCCGGAATTGCTCGTGAGTCTCCTACATTACCCATCACTAGGTCTTCTCCCTGTTTTAAAAGAGTCACTGCAGTAGTTCCACTACACAAAACACACCTGGTACATCCCTCGGACACCTACGCAGTCGCCTTGGCACGTGATCTTTACTACATATGGTGTATCAAAAGTTGGACCTACACACATTGACTGCCAACTCCCGGCCATTAATTGACACATAAACTCTGGTCGACACCTGGGCGCATAGAGTAACTCTGTGTTTTTATTTTTAAATTTTTGGGGGACTAATCCCACATTCATTAGGAGAAAAGATAAATGAGTATTGATATATGCCAATAGCCACAATGCAATCCAATGAAGTGATCCCGAGGCTATCTTTGGAGTTTGGCACCGGTGTTGTCTTGTGTGTTTGTTGTTGGTTTGTGAAATGGTGCTAACTCTTGGTGTTGAGTGCTTGGAGATTGGCCCTCGGCCAATATAACTTTTTGGAAAATAATTTTTCAACAATTTATATTTTGAAAAACAAAACAGAACACTCTCCATAAAGGCTGAGGGGCCAATTTTGTCTTAAAAGACCAAAAATTGATTATAAAAACCAAATTTGGCTAATAAACCACAAGAATAAAAATTTTCCATTCAAACCAATTCATAATTTTTTGCTAAAAATGCACCGGAATTCACCTTGAAGCTCGTGTGCAGGTTCTTGGCTTATGCTTGGTCAGAATTGAGCGCTTTCTGCTACCTTCACCATGCGTCGTGAGTAAAAGCATAATGCCTGAAATAGATAGACAGAGTCAGAATACTGATTCCCCTATTATATAGGGTTCTAACATAGGCTCCACCTGGGGAAGATAGCTCCGAAGGAGATGTCTAGAACCGTTGAACTCTAAATTTCACAGACTAGCTGATCATTGGGCTGCCCCCAGACTGTAAACTGAAAATAAAACTATGAAGAGATAAAAAAAAAAATTGCTCATCATGTTGAGCTTATTGGCGCATTCCTACCTACCCTGCTTTTCTAACAGTTACTGCTTCAATCAGGTAATGAAAAAGTGCCAATGAAGCCAAGCCAATAGTTGATCCCATGATTGGGTTTCCTCATCGTGCTTGATGAAAATCAAGGATGAAATATATACTGGCAACTGGTGACATATTTGGTTGTTATAGAGAATACATGTTTGAAAACTCAAGCTAACATAAACCTCCATGTAATCTGTTATAGGATTGATTAAAGCATGATGCATGATATTTGTTCCTAGATCTTCTATGACTAGTAGATCAGTTCCATCTTCGAAATTAACCCCTGCATCTACAACTTCAGCCTTATACTTGAAAACATAATCATCATCAATCTATAAATCAATAGGCAGTACGATTTCCTCTTACTTTGGAGAAGAAAGATTTTCCAAGAATTCTTTGAGATCTAGGAAATTATATTACTGAATTTGAGAATCCAAAAGTTCAATATCATTTTTGAACTTTTCAACAACTAGCTCAAGAAAACAAATTTTACTTTTAGGGGAAAATTTGCTCGATTCCACAATACGAAACACAGTTGTTAAAAGGTCTTTGCCAATGTGAAATTCTGCTAAATTACCCCTGAATTCTTCTATGGCTTCACAAGATATAGGATTTTCCACATACCCTGTCATCTTGAAACATCATCAAGGCTTTCAAATCTGGATTCTTTAGCAGTGAAGTCACTTGTGAACTTTGAAGCTCGGGATCTTGAACAATGGAGTCCCCAAGTGAATGGTACAGCCTTCCTGTGTTTGGATTCTGTTCACCATCAGAAGTCAAATCTGAACTTGTTATATTTTCTGGAGAACTCGAAAGCTCGTATTCCCCAGTGGAGTCGCCAAAAATGTTAGCGCTCTGTAATTTTCCTAAGGCTGTGAAGTCAGTTACAGAGGTAACCTCAAACCACTTGGAGTCTTGGAACTATCCCTCCAAGACTCAGAGAGGGATCTCTCTTTTCGATTTAACTTCGTTTGTATGGGATGGATGTTAGGCTAGCTATGAAAGTATGGGGTTGGGTTTCTGGTTTTTAAATGGTTGGTTTGAGATAGCAAGAAGGGGCCATTGGGCAAATGGGGTCTGCGCTTAAATATGTGATTCGCTCTCAGATCTAGACAGAGCTCTTAAACAGGGAAAGGTAGTGGAAATGTTGGATTGAATCAAGATTTAATGGTGTGAAATGAGGGAAAGTAGGGGAGGAAAAAGCCAAGCAAATGAGCAGTTAAGAATTCATAAACTGAGCTTTAGCAGAAAACAAAAAGATTACCAAAGGGTCAGATGAAGAGTATTCCATCAATAAATTCTGCTCTATTACTATCATTTGATAATAAGAAATTGAAAACAATCGAAATGATAACAGGAAAACGCTTAATAGAGAAGGGAAACTCCACCAACACCTCCGCACAAGAATCTTGTAAACAACATGCCCATTACTGATAAATCATTTGAAGATTACAGAAAATGTTTTCTGGAATGGCCAAGACCCCAGTCCAGCAAAGAAAATTACACCCTTCACAGGTCGAACCCCCTCACACAGGTAGAACCCTCAGGTACTCATCCCAAACATTGCTTTCATCTTTTACATCTGCATATATACAAAAATCCCTCAGCCTTGCCAAGACTCGCGCTCTACATCTGTTTTCTAAAAATAGAAAAAAGTTACAAAGATAGACACCTATCGCAGATGGTCTCCCATAAACCAAATTGAAAAATGTAAATAACAACTTATTTGAGAAATTTTGATGGGTCTCTCGAATTCTGGAACTGCTGGAAATGAATGTTGAGTTGTTGGGGGATCTTTGCCATAAAATCTGGGGCCATCTGTCATTTTTTGCTTCTTCCAGTCACGAATTCACTTCCAACTAGGGGGAATTGTGTTTAAACCTCTGCCTGAAATGCAAGAAGACTTTGCCATTTGTCTAGAGAATTTAAATTTCCCCTGGTCGAGCTGTCATCTGCTCCCTGATCTTCCTCAACTGCTGCCTTGAATCGTGGATCTGCTTCATTCATTCTGGCAGAATTTGGGTTTTTCCTGCAAATCTACAGTAGTCGATGTTGTCATGGTATCAGTATCTTTTTCCTTTGACACACCTCCATCTCCAAGCAAGTCCATTTCACTAGTATCTATCAAGTTTGGGGTCTCAACAGAAACAGGCTTTCCGGTGGTTTTGTCATTCAGCTTTTCTATCACTATGTTTTTATCATTAACTACTGTGCTATCTCCACGAAGACCTAAAACCCTGTTTGCGTTATCTCTCAATGATGTTTGCGGTGATTCGAAACAATTAA
Organism: Picea mariana; assembly: GCA_032191745.1. Classification (NCBI taxonomy): domain Eukaryota; kingdom Viridiplantae; phylum Streptophyta; class Pinopsida; order Pinales; family Pinaceae; genus Picea; species Picea mariana. The sequence continues at coordinate 3,972 of JASDQU010682261.1, read as the reverse complement.
CAATTGCATCTTTATTTTCCAAAGAAAATGCCCCCCACTGTCTCAAAGAAGTCTCGTCCCTGGATCATTAGAAGTAGCATTCCTGTAATTGTGTCTGTGTGGCCTTGGAGTCACATTGTGATAGCTTGAGATGAACTTGAAGTTGAGAAATTCTTTGCAAAATCATCTAACGATTCAACTCCTATGTTGGGCTTCTTCTTCCTGACTTTAAGCTTCTCTGGGCGTTCTTTGTTATTCATAACAAAGATCCTTTCTGCAACAACGTTTAATTCAGATATGCCCTCAATATCAATTGCAAGTTTGGATGACCCTTTGATTGCATCTAAGGCAACTTTCACATGATCTTCTTTTGGTCACGGGGATTGCTCATTGTTGTCATTCATGCACATATTTTCTTCCATTCCATTAGTAGACTTGGACTGTTCTGTCTCTTTATTCCAACTTTCTGGATGGGAAAGTTTAGAAGCAATAATATCTTATATTAATCGCTTCTTCTATGGTTTCCTTTTACTCCTGGAATCACTGGCCTTTGCCTTCCCAGTTTGTCCTGAGAGAAGCACATTGTCTTTCTCCTGTAAGACCTAGCTGGTGGACAGTTCATTGCACTCTTTTACTTCGGTTATCTTGTTTATATTCATATGTTCAGAACATGAACTGTATTTTCCATCCAAATATGGTACATCGTTTCTTGCATCTGAGGATTTATGAGAATCATCCTCATTTGGAATGCTTAATTCCATCATTTGAACTGGCAATGGTTCTACTCCTTTGGAAATTGTTTTCTCATATTTTCCTTCAACAACAACTAGTTTACCACGTTCAACATTTTCATCATAAATGTCCTTGATATCATCATAGATTAATGTTATGGGGATCTTGACAGTTTCAGACCCATGGGAATGAATTGTGCCCGCATCAGGGATCAATCCAGAGACAAGCTTCCTGCCATTGCTCTCTACTTCATGGTCTTCTGAGAAAATTTGAAGGCTGACATTATTCACATTATTTCTTACAGTATTTAAATCGCCTAGTCTAGGACTACTTGCCTCTCCATCTGCAGGGCACTCATCTAGCGCTAGAATGGCCTCTTTAGGGAAAGGTGGTTCTTTTAACGCCATCATATCCTTGTTTTCTTTTGCCACAGAAATTGAAGGAAGATCACTGAGAAAAAGGCATAGTACTGCACACTCATCTACTTTGGAAGTTGGTTATTTCAGCCTCCATGCTCGAACAACGAATTCAACTGAAGATCTAGCCACAATTGCTTGAGTGGGCGCTGATGCCACAATATCTACAACTTCCTTGTTAGACAGCACATCCCATACCCCATCAGTGGCCAACACAATGAACTCATCCCTTTGTGTGAGACGATGATACGAGATACCAGGCACATCAATGAGGCCAAAATCTTTGAGATAGAAATCTCCAAATGCTCTTTCCATTGCCAGACCAGGAGAGTCATCATGGGGTAACCACACCCGTGCCACGTCAGGCTCGTCTGACAGTGCGAAAACCCATTCTTTGAACTGCTTAATCCTCTCAGCTTCCTTTGGTAGATTGGGCTTTAAATCCAGAGACAACTGCACTGCTATCAAAGAATTGTCATTATCTCTTGTGCCCAGAATTGCTCGTGAGTCTCCTAAGTTACCCATCACCAGGTCTTCTCCCTATTTTAAAAGAGTCACTGCAGTAGTTCCACTACAAAAAACACACCTGGTACATCCCTCGGACAACTGCGCAGTCGCCTTGGCACATGATTTCTACTACATATGGTGCATCAAAAGCTGGACCTGCACACATTGAGTGTCAACTCCTGGCCATTAATTGACACATAAACTTTGGTCGACACCTGGGCGCATAGAGTAACTCTGTGTTTTTATTTTTAAATTTTTGGGGGACTAATCCCACATTCATGAGGGGAAAAGATAAATGAGTATTGATATATGCCAATAGCCACAATGCAATCCGATGAAGTGAGCCCGGGGCTATCTTTGGAGTTTGGCACTGGTGTTGGCTTGTGTGTTTGTTGTTGGTTTGTGAAATGGTGCTAACTCTCGGTGTTGAGTGCTTGGAGATTGGMCCTCGGCCAATATAACATTTTGGAAAATAATTTTTCAACAATTTATATTTTGAAAAACAAAACAGAACACTCTGCATAAAGGCCGAGGGGCCAATTTTGTCTTAAAAGACCAAAAATTGATTATAAAAACCAAATTTGGCTAATAAACAACAAGAATAAAAAWTTTCCATTCAAACCAATTCATAATTKTTTGCTAAAAATGCACTGGAATTCACCTTGAAGCTCACGTGCAGGTTCTTGGCTTATGCTTGGTCAGAATTGAGCGCTTTCTACTGCTTTCACTATGCGTCATGAGCAAAAGCATAATGCCTGAAATAGATAGATAGAGTCAAAATACTGATTCCCCTATTATATAGTGTTCTAACATAGGCTCCACCTGGGAAAGATAGCTCCGAAGGAGATGTCTAGAACCGYTGAACTCTGAATTTCGCAGACCAACTGATCATTGGGCTGCCCCCAGACTGTAAACTGAAAATAAAACTATGAARAGATAAAAAAGAAAAGTGCTCATCATGTTGAGMTTATTGGCACATTCCTACCTACCCTACTTTGCTAACAGTTACTGCATCAATCAGGTAATGAAAAAGTKCCAATGAAGCCAACCCAGCAGTTGATCGCATGATTGGGTTTCCTCATCGTGCTTGATGAAAATCAAGGCTGAAATATGTACTGGCAACTGGTGACATATTTGGTCGTTATAGAGAATACATGTTTGAAAACTCAAGCTAACATAAACCTCCATGTAATATGCTATAGGATCGATTAAATCATGATGCATGATATTCATTCCTAGATCTTCTATGACTAGTAGATCAGTTCCTGTTAATTTTTCAAAATCCCAACCCAGTTTCAGTCTCGCTGATTTTTCAGTCAAATTTAAATGCCAAACTCAGTTTCAACACTATTTCAGCATATGTTATAGCCCGGTGTTTCGGCATATACTCAGCACTGTGTTTCAGCATATGTTATAGTCCAGTGTTTCAGCATATACTCACAGCGGTGTTTCAGCATATACTCAGCACTGTGTTTCAGCATCTACTCACAGCGATGTTTCAGCATATACTCAGCACTGTGTTTCAGCATCTACTCACAGCGGTGTTCAGCATATGTTACAGCCCGGTGTTTTAGCATAAGAAAAAAAACTTAACAGAAATAAATTTCAGAACTGAAACATGAGAATTCTGAACATCGTTTTCAACGCAGAAATAAAATATCAGCAATATGCAAAACTCAGAAAATATAGACACAAAGATATTTGGTCTTAGACCCTGGAAAAACCCACAAGGGGAAAACCAGTTAGAGAGGGCTTTGTATTATTTATGAGCTTCTGAGAAATTCTTTTACAGCATATTCATCTTCAGATATTTACACAAACTTATCTGTACATTCCTGTAGCTTTGCTCCTCAATTTCTAAACTAGAAATTCGTACAACTGTACGGAAATTAACATTGTACGGACTGTCACGAAATTCGTGCCAAAACTCTGCTAAGATTCAATTTTTGTGCCACTCAATGTTATTCGACAGCCTTGGAATGCATGCCAATACTCCCAGAAATTTCTGCTGATGTCTCTTTTCTTCAGCTCGACCTCTCTCTTGCTCTCTCTTGTTCTCTCAACAAGAATGCTTCAGCTTCCCTTGCTCTTGGCATCTCACCAAGAGTCTCTTGCTCTCTCAACAAGACTGTTGCTGCATCAACTTACCCAAGAATGGGTGCACCCACTTGCCTTAATCAACCTCATGAGGGAAGGTGAGGAGTTTTCTAATCTAATGGCTGAGATTAGATTAGATGGGTGGCTGAGATTTGGTGTCTCTTCACTCACCCTCACTTTAATCATAAAGTTATCTTTTAATTTGCATCTCACAAATTAATTTGACTAAGACCCACATTTG
>JASDQU010682260.1:101742-115387 GCA_032191745.1 Picea mariana | reverse complement strand
CCATCTAACTTGTTGGCTTCATTGAGGTAGGTCTCTGCCAGCGGATTCGCCATCGCTGCAAGATATTCTCTGCAAGTAAATCACCAAGGATATGCAACTTCTTGTCGAGTTGTCTCTTGTGCTGAGTAGTCCATCACTTTGCCTTCGGATCCACTGGTCCAAATCTACCTCTTTTCTCAGCTTAAATCATGCATGCATCTTAATATCCAAAATATCCACTTCACTATTTAAAAGACTTATAACTTTATATATAAAAAAAAGTTCTGTAAAAGAAACCTCCCCTTTTTGTTTTAATACACATGCATGCATCCACTTTAATCATAATAAAAAAATGAATAACTCCCTTTTCTTATTTGCATGTATAAGAGAAGTCATGGCACTTCTTATTTTTAAATGCTCCAAAAATTAAAAAACACTTATGCATGCAAACTTCACGCTCACTCACCACGCATGCATTCAAAACTCACCACCATGCATGTGTTTCAAAACTCCACGATGCAAATCATGAAATGGAGGATCTTTATAGCAAAACTCCACTATTTTCTCATGACCCTCTTCAACTAAACCAGCTCTTGGATGATTTGTACGCTTTCCAACAAGGAGGTATGCTCACGCTGTAGCCGATTCCTTTCTCACGTTTCTCACGCTATCCACGCTGTGCCTTCACGATTTATCAATAAAACCTCCACGCATGCAAAAAGAATATAACCTTCACGGATCACCCTCCAAAAACGTTTTTGCACGCTATCTAGGCCCTCTCCCCGTGGCTCTGATACCAAGATAAAATATGCGAAACAAGCACACGGTGAGGCTATGCTCACTTCTGTATTTTCAATGAAGACAGATTACATCCTTATATAGGAAAATACTCGACCGAGTCGGTTACATGCAAACCAAAGACAACTAGACTCTTAACTAAGAATTGACTCTTAACACGCCTACAACTAACTCTCACAACTGAAGCTTATAACTAGTGCTTACAACTAGAGCTTACAACTGGCGCTTTCTCCATTATTTCCAAGTATTTTCAAACCACAATGATAGTTTGACCCATTTGATTCCCAATGTTGACGACCCTCCCGTTGAATGCCTCACAAAATTGTTGAGGTTCGAAGGTCTTAATCATATCTTTTACCCTAAACCAAGCCAACAAGCTTATTCAATAGTCTCACAAAATAGATTGACACAAGTCTATAGCAGAGACTCTGATAAGGTGTCCGCCTCTGATCTCTGACGACCTTCGATCCTATAGAAAAAAGAATGGAACCGTTTCTTCCTTCATGATATAGTTTAAACATCATACCATCGTCGATCCTCATGTGATCGACAATGGATCTTCTTACTGCTAAAATGTGGCACTTCTCTGGAATGCGTGCTTCCTCTCAGCTCTGACTTGGTTGTATCAGTTTCGAATTCAAAGTAATTTGAGCTGGAAAGCTGGGAAGAGTTCCAATTTGACATCTAACTCTCCTTCACTATTAAAACATAATATATCGATTGGACACCCGATTACATTCTATGGATTCCCTTGGAACATCTACAGGTTGAAGTCACATTTTAATCGCCACCTTTATTATGTATCTCATCCTAACATAACAATAATTGACCACCGCTCCAAAATGCCAATAAAAAATGTCTCCTTTTCTAAAGAAGATAGGCTGGTTTGATTATTGGAATGATTGTTGATTTGACCTTTAGATGGTTTAGGTATGTGGTTGGCTAGAAGAGCATTAAATCGATGTAGATGGAAATAATGCCAATGCATTAAATGTTGCTATCTGGATGCCAAGCAATAAAGATCTGGAAATTGTGCCTATCAATTCATTGGAACCATCTCCGTGTGAACACACGTTGTCAAGTATAATGTGGGTCACAATATAGAATATCTAATTTTATTCCTCATTCAAAATCTCATCATGCCATATAGCATCAGTTTGGAAGAATTGTAATAAACTCCTCCAATCATACACTGATGAATTTGAAAGGGAGTGTTCTGAATTGCATACTCGAAACACTTAACATAAACTATAGAGATGTGCTCAAAGCACTTAACATTAAGTTCATCGATATAAACTCAGAGCAATTAATATTAACCCCAACTCTTCTGATCAAATCATTTACCATGAACTCCAATGCTTAAGGTCATGAGCACAAGTTTCAAGGTTTTCTTGGGTTGTGGTTTTAGGTATGGAAACATCAATAACGGAGAAGGGTGTGGCCACCACCATCCCTTTTTACCAATGTGCATTCACCATTAAGGGAGAGAAAGGGGGGTCAGCCCTCCCTTTATTTTAAATATTTCAATTATTTTAATTAATTACCCCTTTTAAAATTTTATGAAAACCTTATACCCTTTTACCAAAACTCTAATGAGAACTTGTTGAAATTTTTTGCAATGAAATCTATGTGTGATGATTTGATCTAAGTTATTGTTTTGCTTGAAGATGATACAGAGACAGAGTCTAGGCTCTTAATTTGCAATGACCACTTTCCTGGAGAGCTTAAATGAAGTTACACTGACACGATCACGGGAAGAATGATCCAGCTTATTTTGGGGAATGATACGAAGGAATAAATATAACATAGATATAAAAAATAAATCCACAAAGATATTGCAAGGAACAAAATAATACAATAAATCTTAGATTCTATTAATGACTATCTGAAATACAAAAGACTGTAAAATGCAAAAACACAAGATAGCTAGAATGGTGGTAGCTTATCTCTTAGAAGAGATGTGTAAGCTACGCTCATTCACAAGAATATGAGTACAATGAGGCTCCAAAGGACTTTTTAAAATCAAAAATAAATGAGAAAATCGTAAAAATCCAAAACCCTAACCTCGGGAGATGAAACACCAAAAGGTTTGTGGGCCCAAATGGGGGTAGTTCATACATCAACTTCCCAAGGGCATAACATGTGCATACGATCTTCGTTTGGGGTGCTCTGTACACTGTTGGACAGGTATAACCGAGGAGTGCATGTTAAGTTCGACCTAGCATCTTCTTATGGCTACATGTTAGGTGTTTTCGAGCCCAAAAAACGTTGTTTAGGGGCTCAAAACGGCCCCAGAAGTTTGGTACCCAAAAAACTGTAAAAAAATGCCAAAATGGACACTGGCCTTTGAGCTAGTGGAATAGGTGGGTGGCCATTGGTATCCACCTAGATCATTCCTCCCCCCTTAGGAAGAAATGGGCTCCATTGCATTAAGTTCCTACATCAGATGAGGAAATGTTTGTTGAATCTGACTCTTGGTGAGCCACTTTCCCTGATGAAGAAACTGTCATGCTTTGACGACTCGATGGAGTTTGATAGCATGTTGGCAAGTTTCCTTTGTCTTGGTGTCCATGATTCGATCAACTATCGCATGTTTGATGTAGGAAAGATTGAGTTCTGTAGGGGCCAACTATTTGGCTGCATCTGAAGTATTCAGGAGAGGTGGAAAATATAGTTGGAGCAGTTCCATATTAAATACTAGGTGCAAGCCAAGAAAAGGAGGAATAATTAATTCAAAATCATTCTCACCCACACCCTTGGTGATCGCGTAAGGCCCGTATAAGAGTCGGAACAACTTCTGATGGGCTCCTATGAGGAACTCTTTCTGCAAATGAAACCAGACCTTATCTCCCACCTGAAATTTGTGTGCTACCCAATGCTTATTGTGGTGCTGCTTGTACTTGGAATTGGATTTTTGCATAATATCATGAAATTTTTGTTGGGTGTGTTGGATGCACTCAATAAATTTGGCTACCTGATCAACCTTGATCTGAGTATGGGAGGACTCTTCCTGTGCAACTGCAATGGGAAGAGCTACGTCAATGGGGGGAAATGGTTAGAATCCCAAGCACACCTGAAAAGGTATGTGGCCAATAGACCCGTGGAGGTATCTGTTGTAGCTATGTTGAAAATAATGAAGGCTTTCATCCCATGTGCATGAATGTTTGGAATTATACATCCTCATGATATGAAAAATCATCTTGTTGACTACCTCTATTTGTCCATGAGTCTGTCAGTCGATTTGGTCATCATGGTGTCCATCATAAACCATAGGATGGAACAAGAACTGCTCAGGAACCTACTATATCAATCAAATATAATAGTTTTTTGGATCCCAAAATGAACCCAAACATGTGTGAAGAAGAGCTTGGCAGTGGCCTCGACTGTGATGCTCTTCTTGCAGGGTGCCAAAATTGTCATCTTAGAGAATTGATCAACGACCACAAAGACACAATCATTCCCATGCTTGGTTGAAGGCATAAGAGACATGTAGTCCATGGAGATCGACCCCCAAGGCCTATCCAGAGTAGGAAGAGGGGTGTATAGTCCCTGTTTCTTGATGGAGAGCTTGACAATGGTACATGCAGTGCATAATCTAATGTACTTGCAAACATCTTGTCGAAGCTTCGACTAATAAAAATTCTTTTTCACTACTGCCATTGTATTTTCTACACCAAAATTTCCTACTACCCAGCTGTAATGATCTTCCCAGATCAGCTTGGAATGCTCGCTTGAAGGAGCACAAAGATGGCTCATATGGCATAACAATCCATCCCATAGATGAAAGTTGGGAACTCTTTTTTCTACCCTCAATGTTTAATATGAAGTAGCAAAGTCAGAGTCATTATTGTATAATTGTGGCCATCTAGATGTCTCATGTCCACAAGAGTTAAGAACTATGGTTAGCGCTGCCAACAGGGGATGACTGAGGCAATCTACGACATGGTTGGTGCTACCCATTTTGTACTTGATATTCAAGGGGAATTGTTGTAGGTACATGGACAACTTCTGATGGGAGTAATTACATTCACATTTCACATTTTGCATTAAAAATTAAATCATAAAACTAGTACTAACATATGGATCATAATCTAGAGGCTTCACCATTCCAAATGGTGAAAGATATAATTTGTCCCTTTCCTTGGGTGAACCTATGTGTTTGATGAAGGGGATTCAACCATGTCAATAGGTGTAAATAAATTAAACATTGTTGAATGCCTGATTATAGATATTAATGAAATAAAAATGAAGTACAATAGTAAATCACAAACTAACATATATAATAGTCGAAGGAAGAATTAATAACATGTATGGATTTTGAGTATTAAAATCCATATATTGGAGATAATGGATTCTATGAAGTTAGGTTTTTGGGTCATGGGTTCCTTGAGGTAGATTCGATTACTAATATTAACGTTAACAAAAATTAAGATTATCAAGGTGAATTCATAACATCTATGCATGAACAATGGACAATGATAGAGATTGAAGGTTTTTCTAATATAGATCATGACCTAGTTGAGGACAATTTCCATTTGAAAAGTGAAAAATAATCCATAACTATTGATTCCTTACCAAAAACCAAATGTCAAACAATTGGTCTAGATTGATGGACAATTGGTTTCCATTGATGTCAATCCTTGGAGAGGGATATTGTATATTGGTGTCAACCCTTGAGTATGTCTAGTAGCACAATCTGGTAGCTCCAGAGGTATTGGTAAGGAACCCAAGTTTGTTTGAGTAATAATGTAATGAATATCAATGAATTTGCAGGTAAGACTATTCTAGATGGATAGTACATGTTGTGTCATTTTCGTTATATGTGGTACGTCACATAGTTCCTCACGGTTGAGGAGATATGGTTGAGTAAATTTGGAGAACCCTCATAAGTTATATAGAAGCCCCTATAAGGTCAAATAATTCAAATGATTCTAGAAGCTACTAGAAGAAGTTGACTAGTCAAAATGGTTGCAACTAGGAGTTAATCATGGGTTAAGTTCCTGCAATGAGAAAATAATAAAAAATAAATTAGTTACAACTAGAAGTGGTGAGATTATTATTTGTGGATAAAGTGGTTGTAAGTGGAAAAACTAGTTAGAATTGGGTTAACCCTAAAAGAAGGAATTTGGTTAGAATATAACCGTAGAGGAAGCTACTTGGAGAGTATAAATAAGAGAGAAAGTGTATCTTATTGTAATCTATTTTTTATCACATTAAATATTCATTATTGTGAAATTTTTATTGAGGTACTCATTGATACATCCGAAGTTGTGCAAGCCTGAGGAAGAGAAAGTCGAGTGACGTAAAATTTTCATGGCTGCAGTGGAGTGTGAAGAAATTGTGAAAAACCCTAGTTAGGGTCATCCTCGCGGGTCACCCAGTAGACGTCCCACGACGCACCCCTGCAGGTTGAGTAGTGCCTATCCCGCGAAGCCCCACTGAACACCTTTCCCACGTCATGCAAGGCACTACAAAAAGTGAAGGTTGAATCTTGGTTTAGGTTGCAGAGGCTGAGCAGAGTCTCCTGGAGGTTCACCAATGATCAGGTACACAAAAGCTATCTACAAGTTAAAAACGATATGCTACGTGATTGGATATTTGTAATAGATTGAGGTATGGACATATGAAGTTGAGTATATTCCCTTGGGAAATAATTGGATGAATAATCCATGCTACATAGGGAATATCTATATAGGTATAGTGCTGGTATATTGGTTTTTTATTATTGGAACACTTGTTGGGATTTATTTGAGGCATCTGTTTGGATATGAATGAGGAATGGTCTTGTGAGTTTGGGAATCTTCCTAGAATTACTATTGTTGTGTAGTACTTGCTGTAGTGAATGGTTATGAAAAAGATCTAGTGATGTACATTGCTGATGAATTTTGTTTGATTTATTGGCATATCTTGTAGTGCATTGTGATTGACATTGGTTAGTCATTTTTGATACATGATTGGTTCATGAGTGGTTCATGTTTAAGGGCTTTTGGATAAGATGTATTGTTGAATTTATTGGTACAATTTGAGGTTACATTACAGTGAGGGTTTGATGCATTGTTGATGTAAGGGTTTATGGTATTTGGTTTATGGAGATTATAGAGTATTTTTAGAGGAATCTTGTTGGCTATCTTGGTGATATTGTGCATATGGTTGAGAGTTGTCTTGGTGATTGATCTTGGTGAGTAGATCTGATCTGGATGATGATATTGATGAGAATGGTTGAGGTGACAGGTTGTGTTGTGCATAGTTGATGCATTTGTGTTGGTATTGACTGTTGGTACAATTTGACAGATTTATTTCTGTCGACAAGTTGGGTCTTGTACTTGAGGGTTGGAATCCTCACATATTAGTTGGTGCTGAGATTTGCAAGTTAGGTATTTCATTTGAGATTTGGTACTCTCTTGGAGTTGGTGCTATTTTTCATTTGGTGATGATAAAGCCTCGGATTTTTTTGTCTTCATGTAACAACATAATACAAAGAGCTTACACATATATCTGGTGCTGATTGTGTTCATTATGATGATGGCTCATAGTTCTTTATTATTAATGAATGTTGTTGGTATATGTTTACATGCAAGCAACTAATTGTGAATGTAAGTAATGAATGATAATGTTTGAAGTGGTTTCTAACTAAAGGAAGAAACAATTGTAAAATGAGCCACACAGTGATTCACCCCCCCTCTCAGTGTGGTCACTGTGTCAAACAATTGGTATCAAAGAAGAACTTCACCATAAGCCTCACAAGCTTGAAGGAGATCCATGAACACACAAATGGATGGATATGTAGTGTCCTCTATAGAAAAAGTTCCCTTCTTTGATGAGACAGATTACTTGGCATGGAGAATAACAATGAAAGGGTATTTGAGGTCAAAAGGAGCAGGTGTTTGGGATACAAATGTTGTTGGATTAGTTCCCTTGAAGAAAGAATCCAAATTTTCATCCCAAAAGGAAGAAAAGAATCATAATGTAGTGGCATTCAAGACCATCCTCAATGGACTCTCAGGTTTTGTCAAAGAAAGAATAGGACAATGTACCTCCGCCAAGGACCTATGGCTAAAGCTACAGAAGGAGTATAAAGACTCAGTCGTCAATGAAGGTAAAGACTCTCCAAAATATTCTAATTGTAATAATTCTAAATGCAATGATGGTGAATATTCTTCTTTAAATAAAGACGAAGATCTAGCTAAAATAGAAGAAGTTTGTTTAGAATCAACTAACGATTATCTTATCGATGAAGAGGAATATTTGTTGAAGATTAAAGATAAAGTTAGATATTGGTTAAAAGAAACAGAAGATGATCCATATTTTTTTTTAGGATCTTGAAAGAATCACTAAGGAAGCCCTAGAAAAATACCAAAGGAATACCACGGCACTAAAAAAATGCTCAAGAAACAAGAAGAAAGTGAAACAACTAAAAAGGTCATATATGAACAAATGACTCAATTAGAAGAAAATGAAGAAGAGATAAAGAGACTAAAGACTAATATAATTAGTCAAGAAGAATAAAAGAAGAAGGTGGATGGTGAGCTTAGAAAAATCCTTGAAGATATTAAAGAAACAAGAGAAATCAATGTCAATCTGAGGACCCAACTTGAAGAAGCCAAAAGGTTAGAAGAACTATTGAAGAATCAGTTAAATGAAAAAGAAGAATCATGCCATAAGTTGGAATCCAAAGTAGTTGATCTCAGAAGGAAATCCAAGAATTCAAACGCTCATGTCAAGTTCATTAACAACTTGTTGGAATATTGGTTGTTGTCATTGATGTCAACCCTAGTCATTGGTTTTGGACCGCAAGATTGGTGAAGGTATTTGGACATGAAGGAAAATGCACATGCAGATACAACACCCATGGATGGACATTATACATCATGCTGTTTCCAGTGGTATGTGTCATGTCACGTGGATCCTCATGGTTGAGGAGAAATGAAATTTTGAAGATGACAAAGTGAATTGAAGAAGGAAGTACATGTAGGCCCTGAAGATAATTAAAGAAAATAATTACAAAATAAGAAAGTGTCAAGTTGGCCCTAATGTTAAAAGGAAGTGACATAAATGTTATAAATAAATATAATTGTACATTCATTTGAAATACAGGTCGAAATTTAAAGAAAATTAGAAGTAAAAAAGGCCGGATTTCAAGGGAGGATGAAGTCTTTTGGTGATGTGTTCTAAGGTGTGTTATTTTTCAGGTCATCTTTCCATTTTCGCTATAACTATTTTTCTAGAACGATTCAGATGGTGAAATTTCTATGGTAGTGAGAATACATATCAAGGTACCTGTGGTAAAAGTTTCATCTCTTGATTCGCTATAATTATGGAGATACACTCTATGGAAGATAGGGTTTTTGACTAGTCTTGAAGCTAGTTAATAAACAGGTGTTCCGGGTAAAAAAGTCATAACATCTTCATAGAGAATCAAAATGAAGTGGGACCACTTCCATTAGAAAGAGTACGCACTATAGTTTCTTGTGTGTGAGTTTTAGAATCTGATGTTAAATATTGAGCGTGGGGCATTCTGTACAAGTTCGCTCTTCTGAATAAACCAGAATTGAACAAGGTCTACCATTCTCTCTATAACTTCTTTTTGGGGAGGATTCAAGGAGTGAAACGTGGAGAAGTTTCAGAGAATACATTGAGTAGTATTATCTATAGGATCAGATTATTCCAAGAATTGAAGAATTGCAGAAATTGAAGAAGTCTCAGGAAGCATTACTAGGTTTTATGTGATGGTTGGTTGATGGTCATGATTTAATGTAAAGTTTTATTATCTCTCATATATTCTTGGGTGGAAGGAAGGGGATGTTAGAATATAGAATATTGTGCTCGTTTTACCATTGACAATACCCTCATCACCTAACCACTGGCCGAAGCCACCCTCCGAGCACCTTGACCTTGACTGAGAAGAGAATCCTGGTAGCAATCAATAGCCAAGAGAGGCTAATGCACCAAGCAAGAAAATATAAAATAAGCTGAACAGATGATCCCACCCAGAAGCTAGCGCACCACTTTCCCCAGAGACCTACACACAATACTGCAAACTGCAGTGCACACAACTGAATCTGCAATTCTGAGAGTGTGTAATAATGAAACTAGCACCCTGTATTTATAGTGGACTGGCCAGGTTAATTGGGGCTGACTTCTCCTTCTGGGCATCAATAAATTCAATTTAAATGTATTTGTTCAGCCGAAAACTTGTCTAGGATTTCCTTCAATTCTTTGCTTCCTTTTAGAGGATTCTAGTCTAATCATAGGTCACAATAGAGGTTTATACCTTCCGAAGCTACCATAATATTAACACTCCCTCCTAGCTAGGGAGGTATGGTCTTAAGCACAATAGACCATTCAACTGGTAGCACTACGAGCACCTATCATTATTATCTGACTGGATAATCTCCTATGACAACTGGTACAATATCAATTAATAGAACACACCTATGTCTATTCCGGTAGTACACAACTACTCAGACTTGTGAAACACAATCACAAACAGTAGCATATCTACTGTCATTCATTCTTCATAACAAATATCTAATAGCAACCTGCATGGAAACAATGTTATGGAAAAAACTGAATCATCTGAGCCAATCTTTCACTCATATCTGTGAGATCTGAAAGAGTGTTTGCCCTCAGTATAGAATATCAACAATAATCATCTGGTCCAATCTTTCACTCACGTCTATGAGATCTGAAAGAATGTTTGCCCTCAATATAGAATATCAACAATGGGCTATCTGCCCCATTCTTCTCAACCAAGGAAGAAGGATTATTTTTTATTTATGATCCTGGACCATTTCTCACCCTAGGCCATTCCTCTGACACTAAAAAAAGTGTAACCTGGAGAGAATGAGTCTACCCTCGAGAAATGTTTGGACCATTCCTTATCCTGGGCCATTCCTCCGACACTAAACAAAGTGTAACCTAGAGGGAATGAGTCTTCCCTAAGGAATGACTGTCCCTGATTGCTGAGCCTGGACTATTCCCCACCCTGGGCCATTCCTTTGACACTAAACAAAGTGTAACCTAGAGAGAATGAGTCTACCCTCGAGGAATAACTGTCCGGAAAATTCCCCACCTTGGGCCATTCCTCCGACACTAAACAAAGTGTAACTTGGAGAGAATGAGTCTGCCCTCGAGGAATGTCTGTCCTACATGAACCTCTAAAATGGATGATTCTTCGAAACTACTCACAACTGTGAACTTCGAAAGAATGACTGCCCGACGAGGCGGACCATTCTACTTTACCACTACTCAGAGTGACTTCCAAGAAGAATGACTGTCCTAGACCACTCCCCATAATGGGAAGTCACTGTCTATGATACATCAACAATCAGTCTGTCTCCCATGTTAACTACAATGGGAAGTCACTGTCCGTCAGAAATCTCAATCCACTTTCCGAACAGGAAAGCATCTTTCCAATCTGGACTATTTTTCAATTACAAAAATAAATAATATTTTCAATGCTCCCTCCTAACTGGAGAGTTATTTCAATCACAAAATAAATGTTTTTCAAGAATATTTTTCTGTACCTTCTCTATCCCAGAGAATCTTCCCTTTCAGCTAAGGGAGTTATTTCCACGATCCCCATCTTCTCTTGGAAATATGCAAACTTGATTCTGGAAAGAGGTTTTGTCAGGATATCTGCTGTCTGCTCATCAGTGGGGATACACTCGAGCTTTACCTCTCCTTCCTGGAATTTATCTTGGATAAAGTAGTATTTGATCTCAATGTGCTTTGACCTTTCATGAAACACTGGATGCTCGGATAATCTTATACAACTCTGATTATCACAATATATTATGGTCGATTCTGGAGTCTGATCAAATAAATCTGATATTAACTTCCTTAACCATACTGCTTCTATGCATGCTTCACAAGCTGCCATATACTCTACTTCTGCTGTACTGAGTGCGACATACTTCTACTTTCTACTGCCCCAAGATATCATAGTGGAGCCCAAGCTAAAACACATACCTGAAGTACTCTTTCTGTCTTCTGCACTTCCTGCCCAATCAAAGTCTGTGAATCCATGAAGTTGGATATCACTGGATGCGGTGTATCTCAACCCATAGTTTATTGTCCCGCGAATATATCTTAGGACATGCTTTGCAACTATCCAATGTTTTTGTCTAGGTTCCACCTGGAACTGACTTAATGTATTTATAGCAAAGCAAATATCTGGTCAAGTATTTACCAAATACATCAATGATCCAATTAGCTGTCGATATAGAGATGGATCTACTGGATCTGAATCTGGAACTTTCACTTTTCTTATATCTGCATTCATAGGAGTGTCCATGGATTTACAGTCCATCATTCCAAATTTCTGAAGGATCTTTATTGCGTACTTTCCTTGTCCAAGGAATACTTCACCACACTTCTGCCATACTTCTAGTGCCAAGTAATAATGCATGAGACCTAGATCTTTCATATCAAATTTAGAGGCTAAATCCTTCTTGCACTAGATGATTAGAGATTCTTCACCTGTTATGAATAGATCATCAACATATAATAGTAGAATTACAGGTGTGTTGTTCACGATTTTGTAATAAAGGTTTGGATCTGCATGACTCTTGGAGAAACCAAGTTTAGTCAGATAGCTGTCCATTCTGGCATACCAAGCCCTTGGAGCTTGCTTAAGTCCATATAGAGCCTTCTTCAATATGCAAACATAAGTGTCTCTGGAATGTACCTCGAATCCTTGAGGTTGTTCAATATATACTTCTTCTTCAATAGCTCCGTTGAGAAAGGCTATATTTACATCCATCTGGTGTAGATTCCATCCCATGGAAGCAACAAGAGATATGATAGCTCTGATGGAGGTATACCTTGCCACTGGAGCAAAGGTTTCATCATAGTCTTCTCCCTCCTTCTGGGAGAATCCTCTGGCCACGAATCTTGCCTTATATTTATCCACGCTTCCGTCTACTGCATGTTTGATCTTGTATACCCATTTTGAGGTTACCACTGATTTCTCTTTAGGTCTGGTTACAATTTCCCATACTTCATTTTTCATAATGGACTGATGTTCTTCCGCCATAGCTTCTTTCCATTTTCCCTTTTTAACTGCTTCTTCGAATGTAGTAGGTTCTTCATCTAGAAGTTTTTGTCATGTATGCTGCATAACTTGAGAATCTTTTCGGTCTTTTGCTCTTCCTAGATGTTCCTTCTGGAACCTTGATTCTTTCTTCTTCTTGTAATGTGGCTTCAAGCCAAGCTGGTCATTTATTGATCTTTGGTATATTATCTGAATCAATGTTCTCACATGGCTCCATAGGATGATCAGGTTGATCCTTTTCGTTAATTTCTCTTTCTGTGTTTTCTTCATTTGGTTCTTCAATTTATTCTTCTTCTATAGTTTCTTCAATATATTTTCTGAAGGCCATCATTTCATTGAATGTTACGTCTCTGCTTACTTCTATATTGTGTTGTTCTAGAATATATATTTTGTAGGCTTTGGATGAATCAATATATCCCACGAATATCCCCTTCTTTCCTGAGGGTTCTAGTTTATTTCTTTTATCTTTGGGAATATGAGAATAAACTTGACATCCAAATATTCTTAAGTTTTCTACATTAGGTTTCTTACCTGAGAATGCTTCTTCTGATATCATGTCCTTCAATATGCGATGAGGGATTCTGTTCTGTACGTATATTGTCATCATTGCTGCTTCTCCCCATAGAAACATGGATAGATCTTGATCATTCAATAGGGATTTTACTATTTCTTCGATAGATTTGTTCTTTCTTTCTGCTACATGGTTTTGTTGAGGATTATGAGGAATAGTCAGCTCCCTCCTAATCCCCGCTGATTTGTAGAATGCAACGAACTCCTTCGAGGTGTATTCTCCTCCATTATCTGTTCTTAATG
>JASDQU010682260.1:88668-99038 GCA_032191745.1 Picea mariana | reverse complement strand
ATGAGCACAAGTTTCAAGGTTTTCTTGGGTTGTGGTTTTAGGTATGGAAACATCAATAACGGAGAAGGGTGTGGCCACCACCATCCCTTTTTACCAATGTGCATTCACCATTAAGGGAGAGAAAGGGGGATCAACCCTCCCTTTATTTTAAATATTTCAATTATTTTAATTAATTACCCCTTTTAAAATTTTATGAAAACCTTATACCCTTTTACCAAAACTATAATGAGAACTTGTTGAAAATTTTTGCAATGAAATCTATGTGTGATGATTTGATCTAACTTATTGTTTTGCTTGAAGATGATACAGAGAGAGTCTAGGCTCCTAATTTGCAACAACCACTTTCCTAGAGAGCTTAAATGAAGGTACACCAACACGATCATGGGAAGAATGATCAAGCTTATTTTGGGGAATGATACGAAGGAATAAATATAACAAAGATATAAAAAATAAATCCACAAAGATATTGCAAGGAAAAAAATAATACAATAAATCTTAGATTCTATTAATGGCTGTCTGAAATACAAAAGACTGTAAAATGCAAAAACACAAGATAACTAGAATGGTGGTAGCTTATCTCTTAGAAGAGATGTGTAGGTTACGCTCATTTGAAAGAAGCTGAGTACAAGGAGTCTCCAAAAGACTTTAAAATTAAAAATAAATGAGAAAACCGTAAAAATCCAAAACCCTAACCTCGGGAGATGAAACGCCAAAATGTTTGTGGGCCCCGATGGGGGTAGTTGATACATCAACTTCCCAAGGGCATAACATTTGCATACGATCTCCATTTGGGGTGCTTTGTACACTGTTGGAAAGGTATAACCAAGGAGTGCATATCAAGTTTGACCTAGCATTTTCCCATGACTAGATGTTGGGTGTTTTTGAGCCCAAAAAACATCGTTTAGGGCCTCAAAACGGCCCTAGAAGTTTGGTACCCAGAAAATTGTAAAAAAATGCCAAAATGGAAACTGGCCTTTGAGATAGTGGAATAGGTGGGTGGCCATCAATATCCACCTAGATCATTACTCCCCCCTTAGAAAGAAATTTGCTCCATTGCGTTAAGTTCCTGCATCAGATGAGGAAACATTTGTTGAATCTGACTCTTGGTGAGCCACTTTCCCTGATGAAGAAACTGCCCTGCTTTGACGACTCGATGGAGTTTGATAGCCTGTTGGAAGGTGTCCTTTGTCTTGGTGTCCATGATTCGATCAACTATCGCATTTCGATGTAGGAAGGATTGAGTTCTGTAGGGGGCAACTATTCGGTCGCATCCGAAGTATTCAGGAGAGGTGGAAAATATGGTTGGAGCAGTTCCATATTAAATACCAGGTGCAAGCCAAGGAAAGGAGGTATACTTAATTCAAAATCATTCTCACCCACACCCTTGGTGATCACGTAAGGTCCGTATTAGAGTGGGAACAACTTCTGATGGACTTCTGTGAGGCACTCTTTCTGCAAATGAAACCAGATCTTATCTCCCACCTGAAATTTGTGTGGTACCTGATGCTGATTATGGCGCTACTTGTACTTGGCATTGGATTTTTGCAAAATATCATGAACTTGTTGTTGGGTGTGCTGGATGCACTCAAAAAATTTGGCTACCCAATCAGCCTCGATCTGAGCATGTGAGGACTCTTCCTGTGCAACTGCAATGGGAAGAGCTACGTCAATGGGGGCCAATGGTTAGAATCCCAAGCACACCTGAAAAGGTATGTGGAAAATAGACTCGTTGATGCAGGAGCATCGCCAACAACAAGAGAGTGTGGGACAAACGCAAATGCATTTTGGCACATGATGAATTGTTTGAAATGTTTTGAAGTTTGATACACCAAACATAAGTGAAATAGTTAAGAAAGGGTGTACTTTCAAATTGTAAATAGATCCTGAGCGATCTGCTCTCATCTGTAGTAGATAGAGGCATTTATTTGCAGTTAATGTAAGTAGGTAGATTTAAATTTCTAGATTAGACAGTTTTAGGAGCTGGAGGGAAAACGACTATAGACACCCTCCCTTGTATCATTGTAACAATAATGAAAGAAGATCATAGAGCATAGAAGATTAGCAGAGAGCTACGTAGAAGAATCCATGTACAAATGTCTGAATTTAATATATGAATCTTTGATTCCAGACTCATGGTATTATAATGCCTTCTATGTGCATATGCTCAATGTCATGCTTATAGTTTTTTCACTCTTTCTATTGTACATTTACTGTGATGTTGTGTATGTATGATTTCTTGTTAAATGTCTGAAATCTGAAAGAGGGAGAGTAAGGAATGAGTTTCAATTGTTTCTCTATCTGAGAAAGAGTTCCTGCAAGGAGTGCAGTGGAGTGTCCGCAAGGAGTGCGTTGACGGGTTCAGAGTCCAAATCTCTAAAAGCTCAGCGGAGATACAATTATTTTCATTCTCACAGAAGTGCAAGCTAAGCACAGGAGTCGTGCAAGGTGTGCGCAGGTTGATAAAGACCTCAGAACTTGTATCTAAGGCGGAGTGGTTGAAAGACTGTTGTCGCAAGGAGTTGCATAGAGTCAACCAGTTCAAATACTTAGGAGTATTTGAAGAAGTGTCCCAAAGAGTGCGTGCAGAAGGTATCCCCAGAGTACTTGAGGATTTTTCAATCAAGCTCAGGAGGGATAGGGTCTTCGAAGTTGTCGAAGAGAAGCTCAAGAGGGCTAGTGCCTTGAAGTGTTGAAAGGAGGCGTAGCGAAGTTGTTTTGCAGGTGGACAAGTTCCATGAAGGAATACCTTGTTCATTTCGCAGGAATTGTCAAGGAGGCATTGGACGGTCGAAATTCTCTAAGGGGAATTTGCGAAGTTTTGAGAGCCGTCAAATCATGCAGAGGAGTAGGGGAGTTACGATAAGTCTATTTTCAAGTTTAAGTTCAAGGAAATAGAGCCATAGGATCCAATCCAGTAAGGGTCGTTGGATCACTCGCGAACTCTCATTTCATGGATTCGCGAGTTGAAGGGTCAAAAAACTTGCAAAAGGATTCGTAAGATCGCGAAGTGAGAAGTCCCAATAGGGCGAGAATTTCTGTTGTGGGACCCTCATTTATAACGCGTCAGAATTCGACACCTCGGTAGTTTGGAGGATAGGAGGTTGAGACTTTTGTCCCGAAAGTCCCGAAGCCGCGAGTTGCGATAAGGAGTATCGAGGAGTTGAGTATCTCGGCACTTCGGGTGTCAGGATACAAAGGAGGCAGCATTTTGGGGGATCGATGTCACGAAATGTCGAAGCTGGGCACGAGGGACACATCACAGAACCACAAGGTGGGCCCATGTGATGGACAAGCAGACACACGTCATCTATTGGAAGGAGTCGGCATTCTATTGACTTCTCGCATCTCGGTGACTCGCGAGATAAGAGGACGGGAGCTCGACGTTGAAGCTCATGAAGGGGCGAGTAGAGAGAGGCGCTAGCGTTAAGCCTAGTCGGTGGTCATGTGTGGAGGGCGCTGACAAGGGAAGGAGATATACCCATATCGCCATTTCGGGTATCGTGAATTTGGAAAGGAGGAGTCGAGAGTTTTGACTCACGAACTTGCGAGATTGTGAGTTGTGACAAGCACCTTTGGAATTGGACCTTGGTTATAGCACTGTGGTCACTTGGAGAAGGTGGAGCTCGTGCCTAGTGCTATTCGCATAGGGGAGCTTCCCGAAGGACCAGTGGATTGATAATTTGTGATTCCAGCAGGGAATCGAAAAAGTCGATCCGGCTTAAAGGAGATAAAGGATGATCCTGTGAGTAGATGTCAATCCGAGGGCTGATAGAGTACTGCGTCAGTGTGGTATCCGAGCGCAGGACATTTTACAGTCATGCCATTAAGAAGAAGAGACAGACAAACACCCAATCCACCAGAGGAAAGAGAAATTCCAAGAAGACGGGGCAGGCAATTACCTGATCCACCAGGGGCAAGAGATATGCTTAACTTACATGCTAGGATGGATGCCATGGAAATAGCACAGAGGCATGCAGTCGGTGCTGGGGATCTCAGTGAATCTGAAAGTGAAAATGAAGTTGGACATGAAGGAGAAGAAGTTGCAGCAGAAGATGCAACAAATGAATGCCTGATTAGGGTTGTTGCAAGAATGAGTGCTAGAGCAAAAATGGACATTCCAATATATGAAGGAAACCTGGATGTTGAAGAGCTTCTAGACTAGATTAGAGCTCTGGACACGTATTTTGACTATGAATATGTCGAGGAAGACAAGAAGGTTAAACATGTTGTCACAAGACTTAAAGGACATGCAAAATTGTGGTGGGATGAACTACAAGCTGACAAACACTGCAAGGGCAAGCATAAAATCAGGAGTTGGGATAGAATGATCGTGAAGATGAAGGCGAAATTCATACCCAAGGATTACCAAATCACTCTGTTTCGAAGGATGCAGAATTTGAGACAGAAGATGATGTCAGTGAAGGAGTACAATGAAGAGTTCTACAAGTTAAACATCAGGGCAGGTCATCGCGAAAGTGATGATGAAAAGGTTGCCAAGTATATGAATGGTCTAAGATACGACATTCAGGATGAGATGAGCATGATGATCATTCGGACCGTCGAAGATGGTTATCAGATGGCTCTAAAAGCTGAAGAGAAGCTGAGTCAAAAGCAAATTCAAAGAGGCCGAGGCAGAAGTCAGCCCAGAGGCAAAACAATTGTCCAAGATAGGAATCAGAAGCTTAAGGAAGAGTGGAAGAAACCTCAACCTCAAACTGAGAGAGGTGGAAGATCACAGAGAGGCCAGTATAATGAACAGAGAGGACAATATGCTGATAACAACAATTTTCCTTGCACTAGAGGAAGAGGAAGAGGAAGAGGCAGAGGTGGAGTGATAAAATGCTTCACATGTGGAAAGAATGGACACAAATATTATGAATGTCCAGATAAGAAGAAAGAGGGTGGTGAGACTCACATTGCTGAAGCACAAAGGTGGAATGTTGAGGCAGAGGATGCTGAAGGCAGGAGATCACTCGTGATGAGGAAGGTTCTCTTAACGCCAGAAAAGGAGGCGGAGAATCCAGTGCAAAGGAACAGTCTTTTCCGAACTGCTTGCAAGACCAAAGACAGGGTATGCAAGGTCATCGTGGATAGTGGTAGCACAAACAATCTTGTTTCTACAGAGATGGTAGAAAAGCTGGAGCTGGAGACTATTGAACATCCCATTCCATACAGAGTTTCATGGCTACAAAAAGGACATCAGGTAAATGTCACTAAACAATGTTTAGTTGAATTCAAAATAGGAGGATATAATGATAAGATATTGTGTGATGTCATTCCCATGGATGTTTGTCAACTATTGCTGGGTAGACTGTGGCAATATGACAGGAATGTGGTTCATGATGGGAGAAAGAACACATAGACCTTAGAGAAGAATGGGAGAACTCACATGTTGTTTCCGATTAAGGACAAAGAGGTGAAACCCGAAGTAAGCAACACTGTACTTCTCATGAGTGTGTTGGCAACCAATTCTCATTTTTATACTGTCCTTATAAGCTGCCTACACCAGTGTTTTGTAACCCTTGATTTTCATCGCAATCTTTGAATAAAATGACACTATTATTTCGTGCATTTGCACATCTCCCTTTGTTCTTGTTTTCACGACCGCAAGCGTGAAAAATTTGATTTCGAAGTCACATTTAAATCGTCACTGGTCACTCTTGTCTATGTGTTCATTGCGTTTCCAATTTAATTATAGTTGCACAGTTGGCAAGGCTCCAAGATCTTTACTCATTTGGAAATCTTTAATTGTTAATATGAATTCGTTTTTATAAGACTATGATGATATTCTTATGATCGAGTTTTTGGTACATTGGTGTTTTTATGTTCTATAGTCTTTCATCAATTTCCTTGACACATTGGTTTCATAAAAAAAACATTGACGATGTGGTTAGACCCTTGGTATAATCATTTCATGAAAACACACATTTGATATGATTGAACCCTTGGTGTTGATTTTGAATCATTGTTTTGGTTTTAAAACTATGCTAAAACTATTGCTTGCGCAAATGTTTGGTCGACTTACCATAGTTTTCGTTAGTTTTTTGAATGACATAGTTTTTGACATACGCAATAGTGATTTGAATCGTTATATGCGTCGTCGGTTGTACTATGGGAAATGACTATTTTGCATGGGCTGAACTAGCTCCACCA
This sequence comes from Picea mariana, assembly GCA_032191745.1. Taxonomy (NCBI): domain Eukaryota; kingdom Viridiplantae; phylum Streptophyta; class Pinopsida; order Pinales; family Pinaceae; genus Picea; species Picea mariana. The sequence continues at coordinate 92,885 of JASDQU010682260.1, read as the reverse complement.
CCCTCACACATTCGTTCATTAATGCCTTTCCCCTAACCCGAGTCATCTCTGTTAGTTTTTGGGAAAACCTGTGAGCTTTTCGATCCCGCGAATGCCCTGTTGAAACCCTTGCCCATTCACTCTGCTCACTGTGTGCCTCCGTCCATGGCACCTGTGGTGTGTATAGAGACAAACGGTAGCCAAACTCTATTGCTATTCGATAATGCTCGCAAAGATTTAGCAAATAGTGGTTGGCTGGTGTTTATACAGAGGTTCAAGGGTTTCAACCTTTCGGTTGCCCAAAAATTCGCCCTCACCTTCGACGGGTGTAGGGATAAAGTCAGAGACGTACAGCTTGAGATTAATGAGGAATCCATGAGATTAGCTACAGGACTTCCAATGACAGGGCAAAGGTGGTTCAAAAATTCCAAAGTTGACGAGGTGTTGTGGCCTCTCCTTTTCACTTCAAGAAAGATTGTTTCCTGTGATAGAGGTATGCCTATCACTACCCTCAAACCCAGGTGGCATGATCTTTTGGTAATTGTTAAATAGTTTGTGACCTGTGAAGGTCAGTATGGCTTGGTATTCTTGTATCACCTTGGTTTATTGATGAATTTTATAGGCTATCCCTTGAATATGCCACATTACTTCTTGCGTAGTCTTTACAAGATGTCTAAAAGATTCAAGCGTGAGAAGGCTGATAGAAGCCTTTTCCATCACGGCTTGATTAAACTCATTATCGTCCACCGTTTGAGCCTTCATGGTGATAGTTGGCAAGCCTTCCTATCTAGGAATGGCTTTGCCACACCTGAGTCTGTCCAAGTGGACAAGGTTGTGGTTACAAAAACTGTGGTTGGGCCAGCCGTGCCATTTCATATCCTTCTACCCCCTTTCGAACCCCCAGATTGCCCTGACATTGACCTACCCGATACCATAGCCAGCCATGTACTAAAGATAGGACTGAGGTCGTAAAGAAGCCTATGAGGAAGAAAGGCAGAGGTGACAATCCTGTCAACAGTAAGGGGAAGAAACATGTTTGATGCATATCAAGATGTGCCAGGAACAAACCCAAGCAAAACGTCAACCAAAAGCCCAGAGTGTTGAGCGAGGAATCAGACTCTGAAATTGAACGATTCCTAGCTGAGGAGTACCCCTATTCCCATGGCCTATGCTCTAAAGAACCCTATGACTATGTCTCTAACTTACCCCCATGCCTCAAAAACGACCCAAACTACCCGGTAATCAAGCTGCACAAGGAAACCCTTGGTAACTTGAACAAACCCTCGCCTGTGATATCAAAGCCCGAGCAACCATCATGTATCCAATGCAATGCTTGGCTAGAGAATTATTACACTGACGTTCCCCTGTTGCAATCAAAGATCAAATCATTAGAGGAACGGGTGACGGTGCTGTCGAAGGAGAACAACAGGCTTCAAGCCAACAAAAAGAAACAAAAAACCACCGGTTCGATTGTCTTCAGGAACTTCGAGGCAACAACAGCCTTTGTCAATTCAAAATTATCATGACCAATTTTCCCAGGTATGTGTTTCGACATCGATTTTGCTTTGTAAGTTTGCTTGAATTAATATAACGAATTGGGTTTTGCTTTCAAATTAGCTCTGTTCGTTTTAATACATTCGAAATGATTCTGTTATAGTTTGATCATCAAAAACGATTTTGTTGTGGATCCTGTACAGTAGATTCATTTTACTAAACTCAAATGTAGCTATGATTTGGTTGTGTGGTTTTGTTGTGCCTAGCTTAGTATAAGCCATTGATTTGTTTTTTTATTGTGTTTGGCTTGTTTTTGAATCAATTCTGTTCATTTGATTTAGGATAGTCGATTGAGGTTTGATTTCGATTAGTTTTGTTTGTTTCTAATAGGTTCAAAACAATCTTGTTGACTTCGATTATCCGAATAACAAGTCTGTTTCATTTTGAATAGATATTCTCGTTTGGATTTTGATTACATTCGACCTGTGAAAAATATCTGTTTGCTAAAATCATGTAGCTATGTTGATTGATACGATTTTGCATAACGATTGTGATGACCCCAAACTGTTTCGGATCGTTCCTGTTTGATTTGATTTGCAAACGATTGCTGCGTGCCACAATTAGTATGATTGTTTGTATATGTTTGATATAGTTCTATTAATTTGAAAAATGATCCTGTTGATTTTGTTTTGATTCGAAAATGATTTTGTTAATGGCTGAGGCGACATAAACTATTGCATGAATGATTTGTTTAACCGGTTACAGTTTTTGTCGATTGGAATTGGTTCATGAAAATGATTTCATTGCTGTCCAATTATCTAAGAAATTCTGTTTACCCTGAATTGGTAATAACAAATGTTGAAAAGAGTGCATATATCTCTGTTTCCATTCGTTTGACCACGATTTCGTTTGTTTCGATTTGCATACAAGTTTTGATCTGTTGTGGTATGAATGATTCACTCTATTTGGAATTAGTAATTAAATATTTGGTTGAATAAGTCGAATATAATTCTGTTAAGTTTTGGATTGATTTTAAAACAATTCTATGCTCAAATTAGACCAGCTACAGAATCGCAAGATTCTATAGCTAGTCTTAAAAAATAGATTTTTGTCAATTTTATCAATAAAATATCCTCTAAACTTGTCTATTCTTGTCTTCTTTCAGGTGCATACGAATTACAATGATCAATTGGGCATGCTGTGGCAGTTTAGGAGATACTTTTGTGATATAGTTTTTGGTTTTAGGTTGTTAGTTTGAGTCAGAAATAGAGACTTGGGATATTATCCCCATATTTTTTGTAAACTATTTTGATATTTCCCACAGGGATGTTTTACCCTGTGGTCTTTATAAACTCAGTTATTTTTTGTAATGAACCCATCATCATCACTGTTGGGAGAACCAGACTATGGATTTATAATAATACAGACTGGGATGAAAGTTGATGTCTTATAACACCTTTCGCTTTCAATATATCAAACTTTTATTTCAAGTTTTCTCCATATCAGTTTGCAATTAATTATTGACTACTTTAGCTATCATAATTCATTGCAGGTTGATGTGATTTGGTTTATATGTTATCCATATCTGATCTCTCTTATTAAAAAAGAAAATACAACGATTACTCTATTTCAATTTAATGAATACAGGTTTATCTTTTTCATTAATTGAATTGTTTTGTACAAATTTTGCACAAGGATTTATCTAACTGTGATAATTTGTAAATTATAAGATTGTTGTAATTTTTTATGTCTTGTTTGTCCTGTCATTTATATTTGAAGAGCACAACTGCTTCTTGTTTATGAGAAGCTTGTGGAGAATCTGGTGTGGGTTTCCTCCCTCCGAACAGCTAAAACAACTATTGCTTACAGGACAAACCTGAAGCGTTACTTCAGGTCAATTTGTTATTCATTATTTGATAATTAATTTGTTAGTATAATTTAAGTAGTTTAGATAGATATATATATGTAGTTTTGATTCTTAGTTAGAGTTTTTATTTTAGTTGCTTTTATTTAATTTCTTTCTCATAAAATTATAAAAACCAAAAAACAATAGCTTCACTGTCTTAGGACAGTTTACAAATGATTTTTGCAGGTTTTCATTTAAATCTGTACTTTGTAAATATTGTATATTTGTAATTGAATCTGATTCTGTTGATAATTGAACATTTAATTTTATAGAATTATAGTTGTATGATTTAGGTAATAGATTGTATATATGTAGTTTGGATTTGTTTATTAGTTTGTTTTAATTATTGTTTTCATTTATATTAGTTTCTTAGTGTAGTTTTCATTTGTTTTTCTAAGACTTAGATCGGCCAACAGAGCCGCTAAACCCGTCAGGGTGGGTTATCCAAAACGGCTTGGGTTATTTAGATAACCCCGGACCGGATCCACTCTTCCAGTTAGCGAGTGTTCATTTTCACCTGTCAACAAATGGCGCTAGAAGGAGGGCCTGGAATTTATTAATGGCACGAGGTGGTCGCAAGACTCCTCCACCACCTAAATGCTCACCTATAGTGACAAGAAGTCATTTGAACGACGATATCCCCCCTCAAACAACAACCACATCAAACGACGATCCACGGATCACAGTCAAACCAACAACCCCAAATCCTACAGGTGGTGACATACAAGAGATTGTCCGCCAATCTCTCATAAGAACACATAGTGCCTTAGCCCATTTGAGGCAACCAAATCGACCTTTGGACCAACCTTTAGATTTCTCTGATATCAGAGAACAACTC
>JASDQU010682260.1:53082-71939 GCA_032191745.1 Picea mariana | reverse complement strand
AGAGTCAAAACTTTGGGTTTTGATAACCTCAAGGAAATGTACACAGATAATCCAGATTTTAAGGAGGCGTATGAAGCAGCTGAGAATCCAATTCTCAGGGACAGAAGTCGATGGACAGAATACATGATCCAGGAAGGATTATTGTTTAAGGGTAATCAACTTTGTATTCCAAAATGCTCCATGAGGGAGAATTTACTAAAGGAGAAACATAGTGGAGGATTGGTCGGACATTTCGGTCATGACAAGACGTTCTCAAAGTTAAATGAGTCATATTTTTGGCCAGGAATGAGAACAGACGTCAAAAGATTTGTGGACAGATGTAGAATTTCTCAGCATTCAAAAGGAAAGAGGCAGAATGCAGGCTTATATCAACCATTACCCATACCTAAGAGGCCATGGGATGTAGTAAGCATGGACTTCATATTGGGGCTGCCAAGAACACAAAGAGGGTTTGACTTGATCTTTGTAGTGGTGGACCGATTTTCTAAGATGGCACATTTTATACCGTGTCAGAAAACCAGTGACGCAACTCAAATTGCGAATCTGTTTTTCAAAGAAGTCATTCGACTTCACGGCTTACCAAGGAGCATAGTTTCGGATCAAGACACCAAGTTCATGGGACACTTCTGGAGAAACTTATGGAAAAAGCTGGGAACAAACTTGTCATTCAGTTCATCTTATCATCCTCAGACAGATGGACAGACAGAAGTTATGAACAAAATTTTAGGAGACTTGATGAGAAGTTTGGTGACAGAACATCACAGTCAGTGGGACAATATTCTACCACAAGCGAAATTTGCTTATAATGATTCAATCAACAGAAGCACGAGGCAAAGTCCATTTCAAATTATTTATGGCATGCAGCCAAGAGGAGTTTCTGAATTGAGGGATTCAGAATAGGATGAAACTAGAAGTGTTAGTGCAGAATATTTTGACGAAGCGATGTAGGAGCTTCATAACCAAGTTAAGGAGCGATTGCAGAACTCGAGCCAAGAGTATAAGCGAAGAACAGATCAACACAGGCGACAACTTCAATTTGAAGTTGGTGATTTGATTCTGGCACACTTGAGAAAGGAAAGGTTCCCAAGAGGGACATATAATAAATTAAAAATGAAGAAAATTGGATTGTGCCGGATCATAAGGAAATTTGGGACAAATGCTTATGAGATCGAATTACCCGATGGGATTGGAATTTCTCTGATATTCAACATCTCATATTTGTACCCTTATAAAGATGAAGGAGCAGAAGCAGGTAGTGAACAACCAGAGGTTCAGTGGGATAAACAGATGCCAGTTGTAGAGAAGCCACAGATGGAAAGCATACTGGACAAAAGAGTTAGTAAGAGGACCAGGCGAAAGGAATATTTTGAATACTTGGTCAAGTGGAAGGGACATCCAGTTGAAGATGCCAGCTGGGAAAATGAAGCAGAGATCCAAAAGCATGGACAGACCGTGCGAGAGCTCATGGACAAGAGACCATGAAAATTTTCAAGCGAGGGAGTATGATGCAGGAGCATCACCAACAACAAGCAAGTACGGAGATGGAAGACAGCTGGGACAAGCGCCAGTGCATTTCAGCACGTTGCAAAAGTGTTTTGAGATGTTTTGAAATAAATGTGTGGATGTTAATGTAATAGTTAAGAGGAAGCACACTTAGATATTGTAAACAGATCTTGAGCGATCCACTCTCATCTGTAGTAGGTGAAGGCATTAATACATAATTAATGTGAATAGGTATATTTAAATGCAGATTAGACAGTTTAGAGTGTAGGAGGGAAAACCGACTATAGACACCCTCATCTTGTATCATTGTAACATTAGCATAATCAATCGAGCATAGAGCAGAGAGAGGAGAAGAAGCAGAGAACTGTATTTGAAACCACCCATGTATAGAAGTCCTGAATTAATACATGAAGCTTTGATTCAGACTTATGGTGTTGTGATATTCTCTGTGTATGCATGTTGAATGTTATGCTTATAGTTATTTTACTCTTTCTGTTATGCATTTGTTGTTACGCTATGTATAAATGATTTCTTGTTAAATGTTTGAAATCAGAGGGAGAGAGAGTAAGGAATGAGTTTCAATTGTTTCTCAACCTGAGTGAGTAAAATTCCTGCAAGGAGTGCAGTGGAGCGTCCGCAAGGAGTGCGTTGACAAGGATTCATAGTTTTTATCTATAAAAGCTCAGGAGGGATAACATTGTTCTCATTCTCGCGGAAGTGCAAGTTAAGCACAGGAGCCGTGCAAGGTGTGCGCAGGCCGAGTAGAGTCCCAGAGCTTACAACCTAAGGGAATTGTTGAAAGACTGTTGTTTTAGGGAGTGCACAGAGTCGAAGAGGTTCAAATACTAGAGCGTATTTGAAGAAGTGCCGCAAGGAGTGCATGTAGGAGTTATCCCCAAAGTACTTGAGGATTTCAAGCAAGCTCAGGAGGAATAGAGTCTTCGAAGTTGTCGAAGAAAAGCCTAAGAGGGCTCGTGCCTTGGAGTGTTGGAAGGAGGCGTAGCAAAGTTGTTTTGCAGGTGGACAAGTTCCGTGAATGAATACCTTGTTCATTTCGTAGGAGTTGTCAAGAAGGAATTGGATGGTCGGAATTCTCTGTGGAGAATTCGCGAAATTCCGAGAGCCGTCAGATCTTGCAGAGGAGCAGGGAAGTTACGGTAAGTATTATTCAAGTGCAAGCTCAGGAGAGATTGGACTGTAAGATCCAAGTCGACAGGAGTCGTTGGATCACTTGTGAATTCTCACTTCGGGGATTCGAGAGTTGAAGGACCGAAAACCTTGCACCAAGATTCACGAAATCGCGAAGTGCAAAGTCCTCACAGGGCGAGAAGTTTCGTTGTGGGGCCAGTATTAATAACGAGTCAGAATTCACCGTTTCGGGTTTCGATAGTTGGAGAGTCGAGACTTGTGTCCCGAAAGTCCAGAAGTTGTGAGTTGTGATAAGGAGTATCGAGGAGTTCGGGATCTCGGCACTTCGGGTGTCGGGATACAAAGGAGGCAGCACTTGGGGAGCAAAGTCGCGAAGTGTCGAAGCTGGGCACAAGGGACACATGGTAGAACCACAAGGTGGGCCTCTGTGATAGACAAGCGGACACGCGTCGCCTAGTGAAAGGAGTCAACACTCCGTTGACTTCTCACGTCTCAGGAGTTCGTGGAATGAGAGCACGGGAGCTCGACGCTGAAACTCACGAAGCGGCGAGTAGTGAGAGGTGCTAGTGTTAAGCCTAGCCAATGGTCACGCGCGGAGGGCGCTGACAAAAGGAAGAGCCATACCCATATCGACACTTCGAGTATCGTGAATTCGGAAGACGAAGAGTGAGAGACTTGAAAGGAGAAATCACGAAGTCGCGAACTCCGAATTTCCGATATCGTGAGAATTACGACCACATTGTTTGGCCAGGGGGAGATTGGAATTTGATGCTTCGTGTTTGATCGCGTGAGTTCTATTCATAAGGACCTGTGGAGAAGCACCATTTATGTGCGTGGGATTCCCCGAAGAGGAATCGAAGAGTCAATCCGACTTAAGGGCAGGAATTAGAATGATCCTATAGCGGACCTTGACCCAAGGGCCGATAGAGGGTTGGGGGTCTGTGTGACCTTTCTATATGTTATGAACATAAATATACATAAATAGATATTCATAACATAATAATTAATTAATAAATACTAATTATTAATAATGAAAGGTCATGTCTCAAAGGACATGACTATTGGTTAAGGGCACCCATGCATGGGGATATAAACGAGCCCTCATTCTCAATTGTAATCATATCTTATCTATTCATTTATTATTTACAATCCTATATGGATTACTTTGTTATATTCCAAGTATTTTAGATAATTATTGTGTGAACGAACTTTGTTCATCTCATTTGGTATCAGAGCAAGTCTGATCTCGGCCCTTGGCTACTAGACCTTTGGTCAAATTTTGTTGCTCTTGGCAACATATCTATTGGCTTTTGGCCACAAGTGTAGTTTTTTAGAGTTTCTCTAATTTGGGTCATTAACCACACTTACTTTTGGCCATAAAAAAAAAATTGTCCTGCCATATCATAAAAAAAATGAGAATAAATGCATAGAAAAGAAAAAAAAAAATAGAAGAAAAAAGAATCCCACATAAAGAAAAATCTACATCTGGAAAAATTTATTCTGCTGCAAATTCTATAAAAAAATAAAGAAAAAAAGTTCAAAGAAAAGCTTATTCTGCTGCAAAATTTAAAAGACAATTAGAAAAATAATAAATAGTAATAATACGAAAAAGAAAAAAAAAATACCAACTAAGAAATATATCATTCTACTGCAAATTCAAAGAAAAAACATAAATAAGGTTTCTCTTTTTTTTGTTAGAAAGGTAATTATTTCAAAGAACCGCCCAGAATCGATCTAGCTCTAGTAAAAAAATCTTACTACTATTAAGGAAATCCGCAGAATCATAGAGCAGCCAGTTACAAACATATCGGCTACAAAATTTAAAAGAGAATTAAAAAATAATAAATAATAATAATACGAAAAATAAAAATAAAAATACCAACAAAGAAATATACCATTCTGCTGCAAATTCAAAGAAATTCTCTATTAATTTTTGGGCTAGCACTATCCACCATCACATTAGAGTGAAAATATAAACGAGAGATTACAATTAAATGAGATATCAGTCCAAAAAGCCTCCACAAAAGGTCACGACTAATATAATTTTCTATGGGCAACTTATATAATGATTGCTAATTAATATATAGTTACTATATTAATGTTTTTTAAGAATATACGTAGAGTTTTCAAAAAAACAAAAATAATAATAAATTATTATACATCAGTGGAACCTAAATAATTACCAAAGAAATTCGAAATATATAAAGGAGCCTTAAAGTAATTTTCTATGGGCAACTTATATAATGATTGCTAATTAATATATAGTTACTATATTAATGTTTTTTAAGAATATACTTAGAGTTTTCAAAAAAACAAAAATAATAATAAATTATTATACATCAGTGGAACCTAAATAATTACCAAAGAAATTCGAAATATATAAAGGAGCCTTAAAGTAAAGTAAAGGTGACTAGTGAGGCAAGCGCTAAACAATTGTAAACTATTAAGGTATAATATTAAGAATTTCAAATTATAGGTGTGAAGGGAAGTTATTAAAGATATATGTGAAGGAATATATATATATATATATATATATATATATATATATAAGTATTTAAGAAAGAAAAAAAAAATCATTAAATTTATTTATATAAATAAATATAAATAAAGGAAAAAACTTATAAAAAGAAAAATGGATTATTAAAGAAATTTTATATTTTTAAAGAAGTTATTGAAGACTTTATTGATTTGGTGAAGCTTTAAAAATGATTTTTTTTTAAATGATTGAAGAAATATTTAAAAAATCATTTATTATGGAAGGATATCAAGATAACTTAGAAATGCAATCACGAATATTGGAAGGAGAACTAGGACAATATAAAGCGAGCAATAAAAAATTACAGTTTGAAATTGAGAAGGACAAATATTTTAATGGGTTAACACAGAAAGATAATCGTTACTTCAAAGAGCGTATTCGTGAACTCATTGCACAAAATGAAGAAATAACGACCGAAAGACAAAAAATGGACCAAGACTTACTAGAACGAGATGAAGAAATATTACGATTAAAAAATCATAATCAAATTTTACTAGTTAAAATCAAGAAGTCAAAAGACAAGAAGCAAGGGGATACAAATTCAGAACAAGAAAATCGAGTTCTCAAGGAGAAATCAACCAAAAAGGAGGAAGAAATCTCCTTCCTAAAGAACCTTAACAAGAAATTACTTGAACAAATTAAAATATTCAAGGACGCAAAAAGGGAGAATCTAGAATCAGAAAATGACAATAGGTCAAAAAATAAGGAAGAAATTTTACAATTAAGACAACATAATCAAGATTTACTAACACAAATTAAAAAGTTGAAGCATGATAAGAAGACTTTACAAGAAAAACTAGATCACAAAACATCATTAGTCGATAAGAAAACAATGACAAACCCAATCAACCTTACAACTCAAAAGGAGGCAAATCCAGCTGATGTAAAGAAGTTTTCAAATGTCGAGGTACAAGCAAGTCGAAGATATGAAGAAAACTCAATTCCAAAAGTTAATCAAGAAAAAACTACAAGTATACGAAGTACAAATCAAGTTGCGAGGGTGCCATATCGACATCCTAATCACAAAAATTGATACTTCAGCCAATCAATGTATCAACAGAAACAAATAACCGCTATGTCGAAGAATATTACTCCCACTACAAGTGCAGGTCAAAATAGAAGCACAAGTTCTTTCCAAGAACCCTATAAAATCCCAAATCCGCAGAAGATTGAATTGGGATGGGCCGACTCCTTTACAATGGGATAGTTCTTCTCAACACTTAGAAGATCATATCGTCTCAGGTCCTCAACGATTACTAACTCAATAATAAAGAAGCATGAGACAATAATTGCAAGCTAGAGAAAGAGATAAGTCTTCCATAAAGTATGCTTTGAGGACAAAATATTTTTAAAGGGAAGGCAATGTTATGAACATAAATATACATAAATAGATATTCTTAACATAATAATTAATTAATAAATACTAATTATTAATAATGAAAGGTCATGTCTCAAAGGACATGACTATTGGTTAAGGGAACCCTTGCGTGGGTATATAAATGAGCCCTCATTCTCAATTGTAACCATATCTTATCTATTCATTTATTATTTACGGTCCTATATGGATTACTTTGTTATATTCCAAGTATTTTGGATAATTATTGTGTGAGCGAACTTTGTTCGTCTCACTATACCTCACTGAACATCCATGACAAGGTGTTGCATAACTACTTAATGGATTCAGGGGCCTCTCACAATCTCATGCCTAAGATTGTCATGGAGGAACTCAGGTTGGAGATTACAAAATCTTACCATGACCTGTATTCATTTGATTCCAGGAAAGTGAAGTGCCTTGGGGTTATTAAGGACTTGGTTGTGTCCATGTTCCAGCTGCCAATGAAGAGCATGGTCATGGATATTGTGGTGGCTAATGTCCCCCCTAAGTTTGGGATGCTGTTGTCTAGATCTTAGATAAAAAGACTGGGAGAATAATAATAATGGATTGAGAATTGTGCAAACTATAACTCCCCATACCTTCACACTTTCATGTCAATACACCACATGATGAATGATCTTTTCAATTTAGTGAATGATGATTTCATGGCATGGGCATGAAACAAGCCCCCCCATTTACCTTGATTGACCCTTTGTTTAACCATGTGCCTCTATTGGATTGATGATCAATCCCTTTGATGTGAGCTCTCAAAACTTGAAATAATTATAGTTTTGTGAATTCATGAATGACTACCATAATTATCTAAATAATATGTCCAAGGTGAAATTTTTTAGGGGAAGTTTGATGAAATAATGATGGAGGATGATCAATGAATCACCAAACACTATTGCATCACGAACCCCTTTCGCCTTAAGCATTATTAGGCCTTGATAGACCAAAATTGTTTTTGTCTCATTGTTGTTTGTGGTTCCAAGGCCCCATGCATAATCTATATTTTTTTTTCCATTGTTTCCATATATTATCTTCACCATACCTACCAACCCTTAAAATTATGGTTGTATCCATAACAATTAGTTTTTGGTCTTAAGGACAACCATAGGGTTCACTCTAATTCACTTATGTGTGTGTGATGAGTGCAATGCAAGCCTTATATGTTTGACCACTACCTTTAGGTGCTCCATGGAAACTTCAAGGGCTAGACACCCTCATGGGAATTGAACCTTGTCCATAGTGAAAAAATATTTATTCCTTAGTGGTGGATCCAACCCCTTTGGGAAAATTATGGTTGTAGCTATAATGGTTAGTGTTTGGTTGTAAGGATGAAAAGAGGGTGGGATATGATCCACTTATGTGTGCACAAAGAGTGCAATGCAAGCCTCACACATTTGACTACTACCTCTAGTTTTCACCATGGGGCCGAGCTTAAGATTTATGATAAATATTGTCTAGTTTACAAGAAAAAACCATTTCATGAAATTTGGTATTACAAGATAGAATATAGGCTTCAAAAATGTGAATACCACTTTCGAATATGTTAAGATCAATGTTTCCAAAGTGCATAATTGTACTACAAAAGTGTGAATATTGATGTTTCCAAACTATGGATTTGGGTCCAAAAATGTGAATTTTGATGCCATAAATATCAATATTGAACTAAAACAATGTATATTTGTATTCCAATGTTTATATTTCAAATTCTGATATTTTTTATTAAGGATTTTATTTATGTATGTGCATACATATATGATGTAGGAGCATCCTTGATTTCCTAGTAACATTACATCAAACAAAGAATATTTTCATTTTTCTATTAATAAATTTAAGTTTACAAGCTCAATGGTAGTCACTTATTTGGTTTTACATATTTTATAAGATGTTAGTAGTGTCCAAGTGGTGATCCTCTATTTGTTTCATATTATATACTTGTGTTGACATGGGAAAATGGGAAAATGTCCCCTTGTCAACATCACATGTTCACTCGATGAAAGGGTCCAATTAGACCTTCCTCCATTTGGTATGATGAACACTCGAGATTACAAATGGATCCCTCATTTTTTAATTGTTTTATTGGTATCATTTTGGTGTCCACCATTTTGGATTTTGTAATACAATAAATAAAATGAATCTACTATGATATGCATAATGCAAATGAAATGCATCCTAAAATAATCCCTTGGAAGTGTATTAAAAGAACAATTTGACATGAAACATGTGGAAAAGGTAGAGAAAGTGGGGAGAGGAGTATATTGTCCATGATTAGCACCAAATACCAAGTGGCATACTACTGTAAATAGAGGATAATCTGCAATCCTCCGGAAACACAAAATTTCCCTTTTCCATACACAGAGAAGTAGGTACAATTATTTGGAAAAATCCCTATTTCATGAGAAAGTAAATTAAACATAAATCAACCATAGAAATGAAGACAACTTAAAAATGTCAAAGAGTTATATCTAATGGTTAGCATGAAAGATAAGTGAACAACAACATGACATGGAGAAAAGACTAACATAGCACAGGGCTACAACCCAAAAACACCAAGAGAAAATAAGTGACTTTGAATTGTCTATCCCCAAATTTATACCTTAGAGTATCAATAAATTGGCTAACTTTGGTCTCTTTATTCATCCAAAAGATTAGATTACATGCAAAGGAAAAAAACCATATCTTTGGATAGAAAAATTCTATTTATGAAAGAGGTTTGTGGCTCTTGGCCTTCCAACTCTCTCTAACCTTTGGATATCCCTTCCTTGACTCTAACCTGTGAAAAATTCTATTTATGAAAGAGGTTTGTGGCTCTTGGCCTTCCAACTCTCTCTAACCTGTGAATTCTTCTATAGATTTGTCCCTTTTATGGGAAGACCTTTAATCAAACTTGATATTACATGACCTTTTTTTTAACCTCTTGTGTCGTAAGACCTTGAAAATTTGTTCTTTTTGGTTCCATGAATATTCAAATAGAAATATGGAGATGATATATCTGTAACTACAATTATTTACTCATGAAAGGAATGGGTAGTAATAAAAAAAATTGTCTTCTCTTTAATGGATGATGAGTATATATTATTCAATTGGAATTTTCTGCTATAGACACATACATATAGGATTCATCATTGTGATTTACAACCTTTTCATTTCATGTCCTTCATCCCTTCGAACATGATGTCTTTAAAACACTTTTCATCAAAAGTCTTGATGCACATGGTTTGAATTTTCTTGGATCTTGGTGGATTTTGTTTTCTATTTGTTTTTTATAATATCGTATTATTCATAATTTTGAGTATTTGTAATGAAGCATTGTCGAATAAATGTATGTATTTGCACAAAGTTGTTGACCCATAAGTGTGATGAATCTCGTATCATGTTGCTTGTATATTTCATTCCAAATCTTCTTCCATACTTAGAAAAATTTCAAGATTGTCGCGGGATCCTAGCATTTTACCTTGCCATACCCAACTTCCATTATCCAAACAATGCTCACTTAATTTCCATGACCCTCATTATTCACTTACACTTAGAATTTTTGTAAAGTGGATGTTTGTCCATGGATGTGGAGCACTACCCCGTCGTCCCGTTGTTCTTCTTTTCCTCTCTCCTGATCCTCCCATTACCCCACCGTCCCGCCATTTTGTTGTCCCAATTGTTCATTTCCACACCATCTTGTCTCGTTGTGCCACTCATCCACTCTCTCGATCCTCCTATTACCCCACCATCTTGCCATTCTGTAGTCTCGATTTTTCGTTTCCCTGCCATCCCATCTTTCTATCTCGCCCATACACTCTCCCGATTGTCCATCACCCCATGATGCTTCATGTATTTTCATATAATGTTTCCCAACATGCATTAAATTACACTTTCTGGAAATGAGTACCACTCGTAGAGGTGTTAATACTATTATTTATGATGATTTTCTTGAGACAACTTCCCATAAATGATAATATCAATTAGCGTTTAAAATACTTAAATTAAGAGCCTCGAATCGTGTTAAAATAAACAAGTGCATTTTGATAATACCAAATTGAAAATAGTTGTTCATTAAGTCTCTCACCTTGGTTAAGTATGACAACACAAAAAAAGAACAATTCTGCAGAGATACTATCAACCTTTTGGGACGAGAAAACCAAATATTTCAGTGGTCTCGGGTACATAGGTACTATTCTACATTACTACCACCAGAAAATAATTCAAACAAGATTTAGATATCAAGAATTGCATTGACAGGTTCTTTCTAAAAGTTTATGATTTCAAATAATCAATTTCATGGTGTATCAACAAGTTTGACAAGGAACAAATAACTATTCAGTTACAAGGAGAATAACCCATCTCTTTAGCTCCCTCAACTTTTAAAAGGATGTTCAGGCTCTTAGAACCGATGATGATTTTCAAAAGCGACAAATTTGAGGACTTCTTGAAAATGAAGAAAGGAAGATTCGAACTTTTGCAAGACTACCTTGAAGACCCAATAATTTTTTTGGAAGACCTCTCAAACATTCACGTAGGTTCACTCAAGAAACCATACCAATAAATGGTATGGTTGTTTGCTAGAATTACTGGACAGGAATCCATGACTATTGTTCCTAAGCTCACTTTGTATACATTGTACTTTTCAATTCACAAAAACAAAATATTTGACTGGGAAATGATTATTTCTAGTGAGTTATCTTTTCAGTTGGGAAATTTCAAAAAGAATAAAATGTTTTATATGTCTTCATATTTTATTTTCTCCATAACATATTGCCTTGTCTTCAATGGTCTACCCTTGGCTAAAATGGTCAATTGTAAATTTGACCCTGTGCAAATGTTGTACCTCACACTTTGGAAACAAAAATCCACATACCACTTCTATGAAGTGAAAAATGTGTTCATCTCTTCTTTTAAAATGCTAATTCATGGACCCAATACATCTAGATTATCCCTGGAAGCAACATCTTTCTTAGACAAGAAAGGAAGTTTTGAAGCGATGGAAAATTTTAGTGTTATCAAACTCTATTGTTCGCATGACAAACCTTCATATCTACCATACTATGTTTATGATAAAATATTTGTATTTGAGATATGTAAACAATATAAATTTTAGGCTCACTTCTTTAACGAGAAAAGGAAAACATAGTTCATCCCATTGCGATGGAAAATTGGAAAGATAGTTGTGAAACAAATTACCCATATTGATGAAATCTCAACTCATTTTGATTTATTCAATCTCAAGATTTAAGCAAATGAAATCAAGGTTTTTTACGCTAGTTGGTTATTTATGACACACATGACATGTGTAGGATACAATGTATCATTTTCCAAAACGTTCTTATTTGGAGAAGAAGATGATAACAATCAAAACCATCAAGGGTTACTGGTGGATAAATTGCAAGAAGATATTGAGACCGACATCATTATAAGTGATCAACATAGACAACAAGGAAGATTTGTGAGTGAAATAAATTCACGTTCCACAAATGTTTCTAAAAAAAAGCGGTCTACCCAAAGGAAAGCCTCAGAATTAATTTCAAGAAAAAAGAAAGTCCTCGATGGATAATTTTGATGATGGAGGAGAACAAAACCCTCCTATGGGAAATGTTGAGAAGCCCCATAAACTCCTAATTTCTAGTAAGAGGAAAAGAGGCACACATACAGAGGGAGAAAGTGAATACATACCTGGAGATGAAATTGTCCCAGAAGACATGGAACTCAACATAAATATTGAAGAAAGTGAATTTTCAAGTGAAGAACAGAGGCTAGAAGAAAGCATAACAATTGTAAAATAATTTTCCACTCAAGAGACAATTATATTTGAAGAGGAGTCTCTCACCCTGCGTCATGCCACATTCAACAAAATTTCAAGAAAAATAGTTATTGAGAAGATCAATGCAAAAAATAAGAAGATTCAAGAAAAATGGAAATTATAATTTGAATTTCATGGAGTTCCACCCTCCAAGGTGATAGAGTTCCATGAATCCATGGGAGAAGCTTTAAAATTTTCAATTGGACATATAGAGAATGAAAATGATATTTTAAAAGATAGAGTTAGAGTGTTGGAAAATGCTTTGATGCCCCCACCACTATTTTCTAGTCCTATTGTCACCATACAACCCTTGAAAAGTCTTGAAACAAGACTAGAATCAAGCTCAAGATTAAATGGAAAATGAAGTATGCTTGTTGCTATAATATACGTCGGTGAAAAAATTCAAAATAGAATGTCCCCGATTCTTGAAACCTGGGAGTTGGAAACAAACTTTATTTCTCTAGGATCTAGAATGAAAATTTTTAGGTAATAACTTCAAGCACACCTTGAAAACAATGAATAATTTTGCAAAGGAGTCATTTCTACTTTTGTTACAAAGGTTTCAAGTCTTAGTGATTTTCAGAGAAAAGAAGAGGATTTTCCTTTAGCAATCCATATAAAACAATTAAATGCTTGTTGGTTAAAGAGGATACAAGTTTAAAAGAAATGTTAGCTAAGTGTGATGTCATTAAGTGTAAAAAGAGGAGAATTATATTTAAATTTGATTGAATTAGAACTAGCTGGGTCAACTGAAGATGTGGAGGACCCACACTTGATTATAAATTCAATACTCGTGTCGAAGGAAAAAATGGAGGAGAAGTTGGACTCATTAAAGATTGCATTAGTAGAAAAGTTCAACAACCTAATTGAATATTTAGAAACAAAGGTAGATATTTGGTTGGTGTGTTATGTGAATAAAAATGATGACATTGAGGATACCCTTCATCAACTCTTGATGGATTTTAAAGATATGGGAAATTCATTATTTGATATTAAAGTGAGACAAGAAATACCATGGCACTAATGAGAGAATATATCGAAAATTGGTTAAAGAACACCTTAATTAAAATAATTGAATAAGATCAAGAAGAAGTAGTTGCAACTGGTCAGGTAGTTCCAACAAAGGAAAGTATAAAAGACATCCTAACGAGCAGATAAAAAAGATAGATATTCCATCACAATAAGTCAAGTGGTCATCTTTCATAATTTCTTATCTTCTATACTTGCTTAGAAGTCACCCAGTTGCGTCTTTTCATTCTTTGAGAATTCATAACTAATTTATGATCGTTTTCCTCATTTTCTTCTAGGTCCAAGTCTAACTCTTAAAGTTCCAAGAGAGCCCCATACCAGTCTGTTTGGACAAATGCTTTCATGTTAATTTTACTTTTCATTGTAAAACCAAACAATTATTTTTGAACTCCCTAGAAAACTATTTCAGGGCACAACTTTAATGATTTCTTGGACTTTTGAATTTCTAAGTATGATATTTTTGGAGTGTGCCTATCAAATTCTGTTTCAGTTTTAAATGTGATACTTAGTTAAATTTATTTGCATTGTGGACTTATATTTTTCTGTCTTATGAATGTGACCAAATCTTACTTATATTGTGATGGATGTGTTAATCTTATAAGATGTTTTCTTTATTTCTATATAATATTGTGAAGATATCATATTTTCAATTTTAAACAAGTTCTTGGTACTTTTCTCAGGAACCTTACTTTGTGAATATACTTTTTATATTTTAAATTGTATTTTCATAATTTATTTTAAGCAATAACAGAGGAGTACCACCTCTTTAAAAACGCAGGGTGTTTTTATCCTCATGATGTTTCTTTTTTAAGATTTGTGAACAATCTGCACATCAACAAAAGTGCTCCTTCAAAAGAAGGTACTACTTAATAGTGTGCTTGAATTTACTCCCATGACACCGATGCCTCTTTTCTATAGGTACAACATTCATACAATGTAAATATTATAATCTTATACCTAATTGAGATGGTGGAAAGACATATAGAATGAATTAGGAGAACACTTAATCAATTGGTTGATTTAATCATACAAAAATATGAATGAAGTAAAATATACAAATCAAGGCTTTGCTCAATCTATACTAATTAAGTATTACATACAATTTTATCATGAATTTCATACTCCAATTAGGGTTGTTGAATTTTATGATGTGAAGTGAGGAGACATAATTTCCATGAATCAAAAGTGATTGATGAGCCTAAAAGTGATTGATGAGCCTTATATAACTTATTGATATCTCATTTTGTACATGAAATATGTGATGTCATATAAACTTTGTAAACATTTCCATTTTATTTTGAAAAGATTGTGATTAAGGAATTTACATTTTATCCTTGGTCCTTCTCTAAGATTTATGAAAGACAAGTTATGAAGAGCTTCACTGGGCTTTTGAAAAACATTTTACTATCTTCTACCATGTATCTTTCTTGTCAAAAGATTCTTTGTTTTTTCTTTTACAAATATGAAACAATGAGTGTGGAATCATAAAAAGTGTAGAAAATAAAATTTATATATGTCATCAAGAATTTTACAACAATATAAAGAGCACAAAAAATTGAGATTGACATCAAAAGTTATGGACAAGTTTTTGAAATATTTTTTCATATCAAAAGATTTCTTATAATTGTAGTTTGCAAATTGAAAAAAATCCATGAAGAATTAGAGAAAACTTATAATACTATAGGTTTTTTGAATACCTTTCCACTAGTTTAAAGAGTGCCCAAAATGGGGGTTGTAGTTTAAAAAGTGCCCAAAATGGGGGTTGTGGTAAAAAGTTATTTACTTTTTAAGAATTCCATTGGGGGATTCAAAAGAAGCCATTGGGAGGGGGCATCAAAATATTTCATCAGGAGGATTTCAAAGTTTCCATTGGGACGTTTTCAAAGAGTCTATTTGGAGGTTCCAAGATATGTCCCATTGGGAGGCTTCAAAAGATCTTGTTGAGATATTTTCAAATATGTTTAGAGTTTTTGAAAGAAGCAATTGAGAGGTTTCAAAAGATCTCATCAAGAGGCTTTAAAATATGTCATCCAAAGGTTTCAAAAAACATTATTGAGAAGGTTTCAAAGAAGCCATCGAGACATCTCATTGAGAGAAATCAAAAGATATTGTGATGTTTCAAAAGATCTCATAGGAGGTTTTGAAAGAAGTCATAAAGAAGATTCGAAAGAGTCCATCAAGAGGAATTAGATAATATTTTCAAGAGGTTTCAAAATATCTCGTTGGGACTTTTTGAAAGAATTTATTTGGAATATTTGAAAGAATCTATCTCGAGACTTTAAAATATTTCATCAAGAAGTTTTGAAATATATCATTGGGAGGTTTTGAAAGATGTTGTCGGGAGGTTTCATAAGATCTCATGGTTTTGAAAGATGACTTTTGGAATATTTAAAATAATTCATTAGGGGTTTTTTCAAGATGTCAATGGGGACAATTAAAAGATGTTGTTGGGGAATTTTTAAAGAAGGGATTAATGAAAGTCTTCCGGCCTCTTTAGAAAAAAAAGGTCGATAAGCATATTCCAATGTTTTAATTAGAGAAGGATTTCAAAGGAAGACGAAGTCAATGAATTCTTCAATTGTTGAGGATTTATAGAGAATTGGAACACATTTCTATTCCAATGATTGGAATTAAAATTAAAAAGGGGATGTGGTGAAACCTCTTGGTTACTTGATTTTGAAAGACTATAATCACCCTTGTGATGTTGGATTGTTTGTTGAGGCATTTTTTTTTGTAGAGAATAAAAGATAGGTGGGACTTTCAAATTGATGGTTACACATCTAGATTCAATGTTAGTTTTACAATAATCATGACCAATGAAGTTCCAACTGTCTTCTTGGTAGAAAACTTTAACCATGCAATTTCATACTTATGGGTGCCAAATTTTAGTTCTATATATTTCATTGAGTTTTGAAGACTCAAAAAAATATAGGTGGCCATTTCCAAAGATCATAATATGGTTTTGGTTGGGACTGTATCTTACATGCAAATGCTTTTCAATCATAAGCTTGTGTCTTATTCAGGATGGTGCTTTGTCAAAATCGAGTTCTATCTACTTGTCTTGGATCTTTGTTGTACATGATTTCAATTTGTTCGTTGAAATTGGTAGGATTCATAATCATCTAATTGATGTTTACCTAGAGAAAATAGTCCATTGATGTCAAGAGTACCTAATACCCAACGCTTGGCGAAATTGTTGATTTTGCTTGAAACTCAGTCATGAGTCAGTCAATGTTGTAAAATAATTTCAAGGACCTAAGATAGGTTGCACAATACTTTCAATCAAGTTGGATCCAATCACAACCATGAGTAGTACAAATGCAAACCACGGTGCATGCAATGTGACAAGTGTGGGAAAATCAATACCTATGAAACAAGACCAATTTGACAATGCAATTGTTGTAAAATATCATGGTTGCATTAGAAAATAGATATATCAAACATGTAGCCATTAAGTGTAATTCTGGCCAGAAAACCACATTAATCAACTAAATGTAAAATAATAAATCTAAATGAGAGAAGAGTCCAATTGACGATGTTGGATTAAAATTTTAAAGCGGTGTCACCAAGGTGATTGACTTAAGGCTAGTTGAGGCATAAAAAAATGGTGACACACTAGATGAAACCACAAAATTTCACTAAGTATTGCTACATTGTGAGCATGAATCATGGATGATCTCTTATTTTCATTTCTCAAAAGAATTTTAAAATCAATATGTAGTGGGTCCTTGAGAAACTTTCTTCATGAGGGGTTAAATGGTCATACTTGTATACCAACTTAAAAAAATCATATACTATATTGGAAAAATAATATCATGAGGTTCATTCTCTCAAATCACGCATCAACAATCTAGGTTGAATTCTTGGTCATAGGACTTAATAGATTTAGGGTAAGAATATTTTCACTAAGCATACATATGTTATCCTTCATGTGTTTCTCCACTATCCATGAATGTTTATAGCCTCAATGAGTCACCATGGTGTAATACACCTTGATCCCTGCCAATGAGAATCCATATCCCCAATGGATATATCTGCATGTCCCCTTCATTAATTATACTTCCTTTCCCAATCCTTTCTTTATTTTGGGAATATTTCTTTGGTAATTGGTGGATGGGTAAAGTAGCGACTTTTTTCAATATTGACGGGGATGATTTCCTTACTATCGAGATTTATTTAAATATTTTATAGACCGAGTTATTGAAGTAATCCCTTTTTATTTTCATCCCATAGACTTTCAACTTTCCATCCTTCATGTCATTATCTATTTTAGTGTGTGGTTAGATCCCTCAACACATTATATTTTCTCATCAAACTACAACACAAAGACAACCAATGATTGATCACTTAAAATTATCACGGTCTAACCACTTACACAATATCTTGGCATATCCATAATTTGTAGTTAAAATRATCTTTCCTTCTTACTCATAACCAATGYTGCAATCTTCTAGATTACACACATGCATTCAAGAAGAGACTACATTRTAACAAGCACACCAATCAAACACACATAAATACTCAAGATGTATGATGGGAAGGTTAACAAACCAAGTTCATATTCCTTCTTCAAGGGTATTTATACAATAGAGAGATGGTTGRAGCAATTGTACCCACTCCAACTAATCATTCATTAGATTTTCTTTATCATGTACTTTATTACTATATAAATTCATATATTCACTTATTCTAATGTCTAATGTATTAAYGTATGATGAATTTTACAAGGGAATAAGAGGCCTCCCAACATCTCCCCCACTCTCAAAGTCTTGCTTCATCCTAAAGAAACTATGCAACAACATCTTGGGTCTATGCTCCTGTCAAAGTATCATTATTATGCATCAACCATGCATACTAGTTTGCATAGGTAAATAAGTTGCAAAAACTTCTAGCTATATAGGAGGATATGCATATACAAGGTTCTACCATGACTTGTTACTCTTTAGCATCCACCTCCGATTTGGTAGGTTTTTATGCAATTAGGAGTAACATAGTTACCATCTTAACGAGAACTCTACAGAGTTCTCGTTTTGGGGGGGGTCAAGTTTTTTACCCCGTTTTTAAAAATGGTGCTACCAGTAGCACCCCACTTCCATTTTAGGTGGTTTTTTGATATTTTAAAATTTCTCATACATAATGTTTCCATTTTTTTTTAAATGCTTGTTTTTTCATTTATTTTCATTTTTTATTTTTTTTTAATCAACAATGTTTTTAGTCATTTTCCATGCTTCTTTCAATATTAATTTTTTTTTTTACCATTTACATTTTTGAAAATACCATTTTTGGTCTCCTTAATTAATTTATGGTTCCATATGTTTTTAAATATAGTGGAAAA
This sequence comes from Picea mariana, assembly GCA_032191745.1. Lineage (NCBI taxonomy): Eukaryota > Viridiplantae > Streptophyta > Pinopsida > Pinales > Pinaceae > Picea > Picea mariana. The sequence continues at coordinate 53,215 of JASDQU010682260.1, read as the reverse complement.
TATCATTTTTAACACATTTTTTACCTTTATTTTAATAGATAGAAAATCATTGTAGTTAAATAACATTATTTTTAAACATTTAGCAAAAAAATATAATTGAATTTTTTTTTTAGAAATTAAAACTAAAAATAAA
>JASDQU010682259.1:23529-46397 GCA_032191745.1 Picea mariana | reverse complement strand
ATCATCAACAAGTCATCACCACAAGGAACACAAAGAACACAAGATGTATGTACAATTTTCTTTTTATTACGGACTACAATCCTTGGGGGCTTTCAACAACAACATAATAGAGTACAACTCTACAAGAAAATCAGCTCTATAATGCAAGACTCAACTTACACCCTCATCACCAACTAAGATGAGGAAACAATCCTCAACAGATATCCATCTGTACCATAAACAAGTGCATCAGCCATGCACCAACTTGTACCAAACAACCTGTAATCAACATGTACCATAAACAAGTGCATCCAACCATGTACCAAGTATATACCAATCATGTGTCAACTACTCATCAACAATGACTCATCAATATGTACCAACATAATCAACTATACACCTCATGTATGTGCCAACTCATCAACTGCTTATCTCAACCATGACTAGTTTTGGATTAGTCAACAACCCTAACTTGAAATAATCATAACTTTGTACATGTAATGAATAAATATCTTAAACTGATACACAATGTTCTTTGTTGTGTTTTATGCAATTCCTCTAGGTTTCACTGCTTGGAAAGTCTCAGAAAACGAGTTATAGCAAAAATGGCAGGCATACCTTGTTGAATTGTTTCTTATTCTAGAGAGTGAACTTGTAGAGCATGCCCCGCGCGGAATATTTGTTGAATCAATCTGAAACTATTACATGGCATACTATAGACTGTACTCTAACCAACACATTTGGTCTTAATTAATTTGGATCTATTATGAAGAAGTTATGACATTTTTACCTTAAACACATTTTTTAAACTAGTTTCATGACTAGCCACAAACCCTATTTTCCATGGAGTGTATCTCCAAAAATACAATGACCCACAAGCTGGATTTTTTACCACTTATAATTGGATATTTCTCCTCAATTTCATATCAATCTCACGATCAGAATCATTATAGAAAAAAAATTATTGCGAAAATGGTGAGATGACCTGTAAATAACATACCTTAGAAAGAATCATCAAAAGAATTTATCCTCCCTTGAATTTCGGCCCTCTTTTCTTCACCTTCCCTCTGAAATTCGGCTTAGGTATACATTGTTTACCTCAATCACCTATAGATCTTCAATATTCTCAAGTGTGATTTTAAAATGAGAAAGCCTTGCCTCTTATTTATACTCTCCATCTTCTAGGTCACTTAACCCATTTCTAGGTCACTTAACCCATTTATAGGTCATTTAACCTATTTTCCTCATTTTTAGGGTTAACCACTTTCTATAATTAGAAAGTTCTCCATTAATTTATCGTTTAAATATTCCTCCTTGACTTTGTCACCTCACTTTATCATTTAAATAATCTTCTTTGATTTTGTCACTTCACTTTATTATTTAAATAATCCTTCTTGACTTTGTCACTTTACTTTATCATTTAAATAATAACTTCTTCTTTGCAAGCTCTTTGACTTATTTGACCTTTTGGGGCTTCAATCCAACATATGAGGGCCCTCCAACTTCGTAAGGCCATAACTCTTAAACCGTGAGGAGTTATGTGACATTCCACATACCACTAGAAATGGCATGACATGTACTATCCATATAGAATAGTATTACCTACAAACATATCAAAACTCATACCATTATCCATCAAACAAACTTGGGTCCATTACCCAAACCTAGGTTCTCCAACTTCTCATGGCCATAACTCTCAAACCATGATGAGTTATGTGACATTCCACATACCACTAGAAATGGTATGACAAGCACTATCCATATAGGATAGTTTCACTGACAAATTCATTGATCTTCATCTTATTATTCCACACTCAAGCATGGTTCCTCCAACCATTCTTCCAGAATAACTCAACCGTAAAGCATCTTCCCGTGAAGGATTTCACCATAAGGGGACCACTTTGGAGTTCATCCATTTGTGCACCTTATCAACCAGAATAAGACTATAATGATCAATCTAACTATGCATCATATATCAAAGAAACCACATTGAACCATGTTCATCTTTGCATCATGTATCAATGACAACTCACTGATCAATCTTCATCTATGCATGACATCATATACTTGACATCTATCTTATCTCATCAAGGACAATAAATATTACATTTGACATCAATAATCAATCAATCAATCCTTTGGTATCAATTAATCACTTAACATCAATCAATCAAACCATTGGCATCAATGACAACATGATCCAGCAATCTCCCCCTTTGGCATTGATGGCAATACCAACATTGATGTCAACACCAATCATTGATGTCAAAATGTAGAAAAGGCATGCTCTACATAAATATTCATCAATCATATCAATATGACTATCACCCCCCATCAATCACATCAATGTGACTATCTCTCCCCCTTTGACATCAATGGAAAAGGGTCATTCTCCTCTTGGGGTTGCTCCCCTTGCTTGAACTCTCCTTGGGGTTTCTCCCCCTATTTGAATGCCTTTGATCTTCCTTTGAATAATATCTCCCCTTCTGAACAAGGGATATCACTATGATGTAATGTTGAAGATACATTGCTCATACTCCCCCCTGTGACCATCGCTCCCCCTAGAATTATGCCTCTGTGCTCTTTCTTCAAATATAGGGCTCTTTTCTAGGTATGCATCTAATAAACATATCCTTCTAAAATCATGGGAAGAAGAATGACTCCCCCTATCTCCTCTGCAATATGATCAACATGTGATTGCTACTGCTTAATCAGATCATAGATCAACTTCTCTTTCAATGATGATCCTTGGACCTGTCCATGCATCAAACTTGTGCCATACCATACATCATGAAACAAAAGATATGTCAACAATTAAATAGAGAATCATGAACAAAATATCAACCAAGTACATCATGTACCAAAATGTGTCCACCATGCACAACACCCATGTACATCAACCATGTACATCAACATCATACAATGTGCCAAAAGATATCATCTATGGAATGTATCAACCATATGCCTCTATCAACATGTCAACATGTGCATCTACCAATATGCCAACCATGTGCATCCTCCAATATGCCAACCATGTGCATCTACCAACATGCCAAACAAGTTTCATATCACTCATGATATGTCTCTACCATGAACCAAGTGCCTCAATCATCAAATGCCTCATGTACCAAAATATATGCTAATCAAGTAATACCAATGATGTACTTTTATCCAAGTACTCATCATCCAAACATGTATATTAACATGTATCACTACTTGTACCAAGCAAGTATGCCAACCATGCACCAATACCACAACAAGATGAATCCTCATACATGTATGCCAAGTCCACCATAAAATGTGTGCCAATCAAAACTTCTAGTAGGTGCCTCTACCAATGTACTAATAGTATGCTTCAATAGATCAATGACATCTCTAGCTAGCATCATCATCATATAACCAAGGTTACATAACTTCGCTGCAATAACCAGCATTGTTCTTTAATAGAAAATGCCTCAATCCACACTCACGGGTTAGTGTCATGCATCCAAGATGGCCTTTCATTAATTTTTATCATCACTTTGCATAAATCAATATAGGATCATAAAAACCTGCAGCAAACAGTGCCAGAATCTACAACAAACCATGTCATACCCTGCAACATAGAGTTATACCATCACATCAAGATGCAACCCAAGTGAATTGTCTTTTTCCCAAGTCTTTACCACATATACACGGTCTAGTTCACCACATCTCACGTATGCACACGACCTATTCAAGGTCAGACTGCATATGTACGTGATTGATACCATTTCCACTCGCATATGATTCAGTAGATGACTTACTAGAGCTTCCCTTAAGGCTTCCATTCTATTCTGGCCACTCAGTTTTCTTCACCCACTTCTGAAGGTGTCCCTGCTTCTTGGAACTTGAGCTCTGAGCATCCATCTTTTCAAATATGTCTCCCTTCCTTACTTCATTCCTTCTTCTAGACATGCTATGTGAAGTCCTCATCATGGAATTTTCTCTTGTGTTCTGACAATCCTGGGATTTGTGGCCAAATCCACTACAGTTGTAGCATATCATGGTGTTATGATGAACAACAATGTGTCCTACTTGATCACATATCCAACACCTTATGGTGTTATAAAATCTTCCATTATATCTCCTTTCATAATCTCTACATTCAAAAGATTTGTGACCATATTCACTACATGAATAACAATGCCCATGAAAAATACTTTCATACCTTTGCTTTAGTGTCCCAAAGATAGCTTCTTGATGTCTTCCTTGCTTTTTTCTTTTGAAATTTTCTTTGCCTTGTGTAGATGGTTGATTTGCAACATTGTCTTCATCCTTTGATGGACTTACCTCATGCTTCTTTGAGGTGCTTGCTTCAGCATGTGTAGCTTCTTTCTTTTATACAAGACCTGATTTATCATTTGGTGATATTTGGCTTTCTAAGATCTCATTCAAGATTTGTAAGCTCTTCAAAAATGTATTTGACTTCTCTACTTTATTTCTAATATCAGCAACTTTAGCTTCTAACTTATGACATGACTCTTCCTTTTCATTTATTTGATTCTTCAATAGTTCCTCTATCCTTTTGGCTTCTTCAATTTGGGTCTTGAGATGGACAATAGTTTCAAGACTTTTGCTAATCTCATCATCTATCTTCTTATCATCCTTTTCATTCCTTACTATTGTGATCTCTTCTTCCTTTTCTTCTAATTGAGTCTTATTACTCTCTTCTTGTTCCTTGAGCATTTCCCTTAACTTCAATATGTGTCTTTGACTCTTATTAAGAAACTTATTAGTGTTATTCGAAAGATAGCTATAGTATATATAATAATGGTCATTGCTATATTCATATAAACCATCTTCAACCTTATTTTGAAGTTCTAATAGATTTTCTTCTATTCTCTCCATGGGATAACTACCATCAAAATCTACATAAACTATATCTAGATTTTCTTCTTCACTTGTAGAGAAAAATTCAACATCATCATCTTTTGAAATATTGCAATCAAGGGTTTTTGATAATTCCTTACCTTCATTTGAAATGTCCTCAAGATTTTCCTTTGTGCTATTATCACTTGATTCTTTGTCTTCATTTGAAATGTTTTCAAGCTTACATTTAGAAATAATGCAATCAATAATTTTTGGAGATTCTTTACCTTTGATGATCTTGATGGATTGTTCTTCATTATATTCTTTCTTGCTTTGATATGTCTTCTCTAGCTTTAGCCATACATCCTTAGCGGAAGTGCATTGTCCCATGCTCTCTTTGATAGGGCTTGAGAGTCCACTAAGAATGGTCTTGAGAGTCAATGCATCATTATTCTTTCCTTCCCTTTGAGCTGCAAACTTTGACTTGTTCGTCATGGAAATTGATCCACCAATGGTTGTCTTCCAAATACCTACTCCCATTTCCTTCAAATGTACTCTCATCTCTATTCTCCAAGAAGAATAGTTTTCTTCATCAAGGAGTGGAACTTCATCATCCATTTTTGTGTCCATGGATCTACTCCAAGCTTGTTAAGGCTTATAGTGAAGGCCCACTCTGATACCAATTGTTGGACACAGTGACTACACTGAGAGGGGGGGTGAACAGTGTAGGGCTCTTTCTCACAAAAATCCATAGTTAACAATCATCATTAACTCATTACTCATTTTTTTCATTTATAACCAGTTAGATGTGAACACATATCAGCAACATATATCAAAAATATATCATCAACAAGTCATCACCACAAGGAACACAAAGAACACAAGATGTATGTACAATTTTCTTTTTATTATGGACTACAGTCCTTGGGGTTTTTCAGCAACAACTAAATAGAGTACAACTCTACAAGAGAATCAACTCTATAATGCAAGACTCATCTTACACCCTCAGTACCAACTGAGATGAGGCAACAATCCTCAACAGATATCAATCTGTACCATAAACAAGTGCATCAACCATGCCCCAACTTGTACCAAACAACCTGTAATCAACCTGTACCATAAACAAGTGCATCCAACCATGTACCAAGTATATACCAATCATGTGTCAACTACTCATCAACAATTAATCATCAATATTTAGCAACATCATCAACTATACACCTCATGTATGTGCCAACTCATCAACTGCTTGTCTCAACCATGACTAGTTTTGGTTTAGTCAACAACCCTAACTTGAAATAATCATAACGTTGTACATGTAATGAATAAAGCTATAAAACTAATATACAATTTTCTTTAGTGTGTTTTATGCAATTCCTCCAGGTGTCACTACTTGGAACCTCTTAGAAAAGGAATTATAGCAAAAATGGCATACCTTTCTGAATTATGGCTTATTTTAGAGAGTGACCTTGTAAAGCGTGCCCCACACGGAATATTTGTTGAATCGCTCTAAAAATGTTACATAGAATACCAAAGATTGTACTATAACCAACACATTTGGTCTTCTTGAATTTGGATCTGTTATGAAGAAGTTGTGACGTTTTTACCCGAAACACTTGTTTTAGACTAGTGTCAGGACTAGCCACAAACCCTATTTTCCACAGAGTGTATCTCCAAAAATACATCGAACCACAATCTGAATTTTTTACCACATATACTTGGATATGTGTCCTCAATTTAATATCAATCCCATGATCTGAATCATTACAGAAAAAAAGTTATTGCGAAAATGGTGAGATGACCTGTAAATAGCATACCTTAGAAAGCATCATCAAAAGAATTTATCCTCCCTTGAATTCCATCCCTCTTTTCTTCACCTTCCATATGAAATTTGGCTTAGATATCCTTTGGTTACCTCAGTCACCTATATATCTTCAATATTCTCAAGTGTGATTTTAAAATGAAAAAGTCTTGCCTCTTATTTATACTCTCCATCTTCTAGGTCACTTAACCCATTTCTAGGTCACTTAACCTATTTCTAGGTCGCTTAACCCATTTATAGGTCACTTAACCTATTTTTCTCATTTTTAAGGTTAACCAATTTCCATAATTAGAAATTTATCCATTACTTTATCATTTAAATATTCCTCCTTGACTTTATCACCTCGCTTTATCATTTAAATATTCCATAATTAGAAATTTATCCATTACTTTATCATTTAAATATTCCTCCTTGACTTTATCACCTCGCTTTATCATTTAAATATTCCTCCTTGACTTTATCACCTCACTTTATCATTTAAATATTCCTCCTTGACTTTATCACCTCACTTTATCATTTAAATAATCTTCTTTGATTTTGTCACTTCACTTTATTATTTAAATAATCCTTCTTGAATTTGTCACTTTAATTTATCATTTAAATAATAATTTATTCTTTGCAATCTCTTTGACTTCTTTGACCTTTTAGGGCTTCAAGCAAATATATGAGAGTCATCCAACTTCGTAAGGCCATAACTCTCAAACCATGAGGAGTTATGTGACGTTCCACGTACCACCAAAAATGGCATGACATTTACTATCCATATAGAATATTCTTACCTATAAATATATCAAAACTCATACCATTATCCATCAAACAAACTTGGGTCCATTTATTACAGGATAATCCCCTTGCGGACAAGTGGATTTCCTCTTGGATACTAGACCCCTATGACCAAGATAGAAAAGTGTTATTGTGGACATTGACTTCCCTTTTCATGAAGATAAACTATCAAGAAATAAGAGTAAATACCTTTTTACCGATGTTTGTCCTTGCTCGATCGAAGTTGATCTTGATCTCCAAGTTCTTCATAAGGTCCTGTAATACAAAGAGAAACAACAACAATACTTCCTACTCTACTATGATTAGATTCATAATGGATATATGAAAGAAACAAGTTCATGAAACGTACACAAAATTTAAAGGAAATAGACCAAGCATAGATTTATATTAATGAGAACAAAGTGGTGCTTACAGCCGTCGATGTAGGTGTAGCAACTTCACCAAGCTCTCTTTGTCCAGAACCTTGCTTAAATAATTCACACATAGAATGTTGATGCTTCAATGATATCTCCCTTATGAAATCATAAGTTAGATGCTTCACAATGTCTCCATCCCTCATTTCACCATGAGATGCCTCCTTATATAAGCTTGGAGAGGCCTAACCACTTAAGAGATCTTTGGGATAAGCTGAGGATTCTTCTCCTTCAATTGTGGATCTTCCCTAAGATCAAGGCTTGACCTCAGATTTGAATCTAACCACCATCAGATATTGAGGGGATTCTTCCCTGATTTCTCTCAACAGTCCAAAATTCACTCAAACATGGCAGAGTTCCCTCTAAATGGGGCAAAGAGCATTGCAACGCTCTCCCAAAAGAGGGCATAGAACTCCAACGCTCCTTGATAGTATATAGGGGAGTGTTGCCTTCCAAAAATGATATTTGAGTGAGTTTATCAGTGGAAAAAGACTTGTACTCTTTTTCAAATGACTTCTCCTCTTCAAAACTAGTCATTTGAGGTGTCTTGTAAGTGTTCTTGATAATTTCGTTCAAGACACAACATCGACAAGATGAAAATATAATATTTGTGACACTTGCGGCCAAAATGTAACACTTGCGACATTGGTGATGACGACACTAGGTCATCATCATAATGAGTGATTTTGATGTGTAACAGATTTCCCCCCAAAGTGTGAAGTTAGAAAACGAGAACTGATGACTGAAGTACTTTATAGAATTTTTCAAGCAAGGGTAAGGACTCAGAGAACCTCATAGAAGCTGCACACAACCATCAAACAAATATTATGACATGTTTCAAACCCAAGGCAGGCATACCTATGCTTGAGTGATAAAGAATTTCACGGTATGGCCACCATAAAATACACTGTGGATCCATAATTATATTGAAAAAATGGTATAGCAACTGATGATAAAATGTGGATCTATACTCCTATGACCTGATATATACAAAGTGGATCTACGATATGAAAAGACATAGCCATGAACCAATACAAAGTGGATCTATGTGACATTATATGTGTCAATGTTCAAAAGAAACTCTGTCGCAACCTAGGAAAAATACATATAAGAGTGATGACTCAACCCAGGGTATTCTTACCAATCTCGTTGTAGTACGAATCTAACCATGTGAATAGATGTCTTGATGTCGAACATGGTAGAAACCACTTGATCACTGGTCATTGAGGTAAATTGTTAACAAGTGCGAGGGAGATCACCATTGATGTCAATGATTCCCAAGGTACTCTAGTACATTCCAACAAATGTGAATGGATGAGATGAAGTCGAACATCCATGGAATCACCCGATCAGGGGTCAATAATGTAAACCCACTGTCGGAAACAAGGATGCCTTCCATTGAGGCATGCAGGTCCCAAGGTACTAACTGGTTTCTAAGTCTAGCTCCTGGATAATATGTTGAAGTCGACAGGAATGAACTCGTTGAAGGAGGGCCTTGTCGTATCCCCCATCAATGACATGAAACTGACACAGAGATGTAATTGGTGGATCAAATGAAATGGACTGATACGGGTATTGAAACAAGAATTTGTGATGGTTGACTCTTGAGGCAGATACTTCCCTTGAACACTGAGGCATGACAGCAGAAACTTGACAGGGACCAAAACTTGATAATGCAGTGGATACTATGACTTTCGTCGAGTGACCCAAAGGAGTAAGGAAACTCAAAGGATTGGTTCAATGCAGAGGTTCCGTGGATTGAAATGTGTGCAAAGATAAAATGTCATGTTCAAGGGCGACTGTAAGGATTACTAGTAATGTTCTCAAAAATTGTTTGGCTTGCTTCCTTCAATTTTTCCCCCATCCAGATAGATGAGTACCTCTTTTTGGTTTAACGAGCTCAAGGAGGGTAACACATGCTCGATATAACTCACCTTTGGTAAGTCCCTCTTCCTTTGTTTAATGAACTGGAAGAAGTAAGGTTTCGGTCCTGTATGGGCCCTTCAATGGATTTAGAGAGTTTGAAAATGACTTAAAGACGACTCCAATGTTGTCCTCTTTCGTAATGTTAGTCTTGTGAGGCCGAAAAAGAGATAAATTATCACTCAAAATATGCCATTTCAAACCTTTTAATGAGTGGAAAAGGAAGCAAGATCACTCAGCCATCTTTTCATGTTTAGAGAGTCTGAAAAGAGATTAAAGGTAACTCCAAGGAGTTCCTTTTTCGTATATCCATGCGAGCCCTAAAAAGAGATAAAAGGTTGCTTGGTTACATTCTCATGTTTTTACAAGTGTGAGAAAGAACAAAGACTAAGATCGGTACTCTGCCCCTAGCTTGAAAGCTAGTGTCTTGACTCCAGAATGATCATCAAAGGCTGAAGACATGCCCCCCAAGATTCAATTCATTCACCCACTATGAGGTTATCACCAATTTTTGTACTAGATGGAGAAAAAGCATACAGGTAGATGAAATGAAGGTTCAAATACAGGACCTAACGAAAGACTTGACTCGACATCTACGAGATTTGGTGAAAGACTCAACCTGACAGGAGAGGTGACTGTTTCATTTTTTAACGAGCTTGACACATGAAAAGAACTATACTCGGGGTTTCGAGTTCAATCGCCAAATTTATGTTTCATTTTTTAACGAGCTTGCTACAGAGAGGAAAATTATGCTCAAGACCTCTGTTTCATTTTTTAAAGATCTTTCCACAGAGAAGAGAAACTATGCTCATGGATTCTTCTTGATCATGGCTTCCAAGAGGATAATGCTCTAGAAGGACACCATGTCAAGGGACAAAACTAAGTCATGGCTTCCATGAGATCTTCACTAGATGGAAGAACAATGCTATAGAAGGAACACATGTCGAGGGTCATGATAAGGGTAAGGATATCAAGCTCCAATAGCCCTACCAAAGAGATCACCATGTCAACTACTGGATCTAAGTCATTGGAAGTTGAATTCATGGGAGACAACGCCACATAATTGACCTGTGGCAGGGGTGATATCTTCTGCATATAAGACCCGGTTAGGGAGGTCATTGGGTTGATGGTCAAGTCAGGGAAAATGAACGAAATTTGATCAATAGTCACCATTCTTCCATCATTTGGGATAGATATCACATGAAAAAGAGTGGACACAATAGCTTTCATGGCATAGACATAAACTCACCCAAGAAGCAAAATCAAAATCCAAGGGGCCATGGACTACCATAAAATCAATAATGATAGTTTTCCCTCCCAAAGTTATGGGAAACCAAGGAAGGATCCCTAAAGGGTGACTGGTTCTTCTGTTAAAAGCGAACAAATTTTGGGTAACTGCCACAAGTTGAGGATAACCCAAAGCTTGCCAAGCAATAGAGGACAAAATACTAACGGATGAACCTTCATCTATCAATGCATGAGGAACATCCCAACCACAAACCTGTATTGTAATCTTAAAAGGAATGTGAGAGGGAAGACAAGGTCCAGTTAGCACACCCCAATCAAAAAGGATGGCCTCATTACTTGGAGGGGTTTTCACAAGAGAAGAAGGAATGCCCCCTGGCACGGTAGATTCTGTATTAACGAGAAAAACGTCGGCAGAATTGGGTTTACTCTCTAGAGGGAGAGTAGGATCAACCGATGGTGGAACCGGATCGACCACTATGGCACTCTTCAGAGGAGGAGTGGGATTGACCGATGAAGGGACTGGATTAGTCACTTGGGGTTCACTCTGTAGATGAAGAGTGAGTTTGACCGATGATGGAACTGGATCAGCTACTTTGGTTAGTGGTTCAACCGAGGATGAAACTAGATTGACCACCTAATCAATCAAACTGACCAAGGATGGAACCAGATTGACCATTCCATCAACTAACGATGGGTTGGGGGAAATCTTATGATAAACAGTTGTAAGTTGAAGCTTTTCCAAAAGAGAAGAAGCCTCGTCCATATGAGGAAAAAGGTGAGAATAATGATCACCTTCGCATAACATACAAGAAAATTTGACAGTTGTCTTCTTCTTACCAACCTTAACATCACTAGTTTATGGGGCATCACCAGCATGACCAGTAGGGGGCGATGATGTGGAGGACCACATTTCTAATACCTTGGGAATACCAGGGTAATCCCTTAGAAAGTGGTTACCCTTGCAAAGACTGCAATGGAATTTGGGTTTCAGATTCTTCGTTGGAGTCTTGTCGACCTCACCAACACTCCCAGCACTATTAATAGTAGTTGGTTGCTTGGATCCAAAATTTGATGTAGTTGGAGGCTTGGTCCCTTTCTGGTTCCTCTTCTTCTCTTTTTGTTTCTTATGGTTCTTATCAACTTGGCTACTCGCTTTAGAGATTTCACTAGGCGAAGAAGGAGAAATGGAAGGAGACCTTATAGATGAAGAAGGAGAAAGGTTGATATGAGGTTGATGTGTGGGTGGTGTGCTTACTGTTGGGCCCGAGATATGATCACTTTTATGACGGTTATTATACACTTTTTCCATATGTACATATGTGTTTTTCATATTTTAAAGGAGCTTTTTGAATAATTTCATGATAAAATGGTATGATCGGCACAAGGTACGTATAATTCATGTTTAATGATTGTATCAAGTATAATTCATCATGTTTTATGATTTCCAAGAGCTAATTCATGTTTTTCTGGTGTTACAGGGTGAAAACGCACTACGTTTCTAGTTCCGGCACTTGATCCAGCACTCCTTCCAGTGCTCATTCTGGCACTTGATCCGGCACTCCGTCCAGCACGTATTCTTGCATAAAAATGTAGGGTGACTTGGCAGTTATGGTATTGGCGGCCAGTGATGGGAAAATCAGGCATGTGGGTTTTGTTCATAATTGTCCGCTCCAGCTACTGAGCTCCAAACAACTCAGTTTCAATTGTTCAAAGAGGACAATTATTGGCTTACTCTGTTTCGACAATTAGGGCACCATTAATGAAATTTACCAATTTTAGAAGTGGTTTGAACCTCCTGTGGTTGACCACTTGGCATGTAAACATTATAAATACCACTAGGATGATCAGAAGATTGTTAACCAAGTAGAAGAGCCATTAGATTAGAGACAAATTCGTTTTTCTCTGTTTTGGTATTTTACATTGCCAGAATTGTGCTAGAACTGTGTTTTCAAGCTTTCATGGTGAATTCACCTTGTTAAGTTCATGGTGTGCTTGTAGGAGGTAGCCACGACTTGCTGTTGGGCCCACCAGTAGTCTGGTAATTGTTCCTATGTTATTTATGAATTTCTTAATTCAAATTGTTCTTTCTTATTTCCTGTATATGCATGTTTTTATTTAATTAATTAGTTTGTTGTAGCTTACTATTTTACTTATCTTTTGCAGGTTAGATGATGATATGTGTTAGTATGTGTTGATTTTATAGATTAGGAATAGGCTTGCAAGTCTCTATACTAACCATGTGTGCAATTAGAAAGTCTCTCTCTCTTTATACTAACCCTGTGTGCAAACTAGATGTCAAATGATGCTTTCTTTCATGATTTTACAGTCAAGTTTAGAACATATTTTTAATTATAACATAGCATAGTTTAATTTAGGTTTTCTTCTAACAAGGATTGATGGATGGGTAGATTTACTTCCAGTTTTTATAGTTGTTTATCTTAGTTTTAGATAGATTTCATTTACTTATTTATTATTTAATGTAATTGTCAATTTTAATGTCATAATTTAATTTCTGTTTTTAATTCATTTTCTTATCATATTTTGAATGATTAGAGTAGACATAGCATAGTTTTATTTTACGCAATTTCCTTTCATAGATTAAAATGCAATTAAATTCCTTAGTTAAATAATGATGATCTCGTTATGTTGTTGATGGTTTATACATGAATATGCAGGGTATTTAACATTTTTTTGTCATGGCTAAGTTTTCATTGGATTGTTTAATCCATACCTTTCATTTTTCCATTGAGATTAGTATTGAGCTTATACCATTGGAATTGTCCTTTGTTGTCAAGTGTCACCGAGATATCATTCGACACCGAAGACATTCACACAACCACCAGCATTATATTTGAATTTTCATAGGTTAAAGATAGTGTCTTTCTTTCATAGCTTAGAAAATAGTTTTATTGTTGTTGTAGGATAGATAGACTTTGCTTTGATAGATTAGATAGTAGTTTGCTTATCATAGATTAAGAATTAGTTGTTAATCTTTCTTGCTTTCAATAGAATAGATTTCCTTTCATGCATTTCATTGAGCATTTAGATTTCCTTTCACGCATTAGAAACAGTTGTGCATTAGGCATTTAGTTCACTTGCATCTTAGGCTAGATAGTTGTTCAATGAGAAGTTTTACTTGCAGTAGTTAGTTTTCTTTGCTTACTTGTCTTTTTCTTTAGTAGGTTAGTTAGTTGCCTTTGCTTACTTGTATTTTTCTTTAGTAGGTTAGTTAGGTGCCTTTTCTTACTTGTCTTTTGCTTTAGTATGTTAGTTAGGTGTCTTTGCTTACTTGTCTATTTGCATGAATAGGTTAGATAGGTGCTTTTGCTTACATGCTTATTTATTTTCTTTCATAGGGTAGTTTCTCATTGAATGTAGGTTGGCAAGTTAAAGAAGTTTGCTTTTGTCATTTGCTTATTATGCTTAGTAGTTTGCTTTTGCTTATTGTTGAACTAGTTTGCTTTACATAGGGTTTTACTTTCTTTCTTAGGAACTATCCATCGATCCTTGGCCCAAAAGTACTTAGGTTACCTAGTTTCATTTTTCTTAGTAGGGTTTTCTCATTAGATAGCTTTTCTTGAGTATATTAGCCTTAGATAGTTGCCTTCCTTAGTTAGATTATACTCCTACCCGCCTTCTACCTTTGGCATATATTTTTCTACAACTCTAAGTTTACTTACCCTGGGTTGAAAATTTAATTAAGGGTTTTTACTGTGTTTTTAGTGCATATAGAACACCCATCACTTACATCTGAATCACCTGCATTCGAGATAACCAGAGTGGAAAACAACCATACTGGTAACCCAATTGTGAGACCTGGAAGGCTCAAAGCAGCGATGTAAGGAGGACCAATGTTTTCGTAAGAAGGGAAAAAAAAGGGTTCCCCTGGAAAAGGGGTTCTTTCATTGGTCATTCCGAGAACTGACGCCATAAAAATAAAGATCCGACCTAGATTTTGCTAGGGAGAACAAACAACACACGCTAAAAAATCTAGTAAGCAAGCAAGCAAACAAAACCTTCTCACAATGAGCACACTAGTTGGTGATGAAATACAACATCACAGGAACAAAGTAAGAAAGGGTTGAGATAGGGCGGGTGGAAAAGTTACGTTGACAACCTGCTTAATGGACTTACACCCTGGTGCAAGCTCCCACACATAATCGTGGGTATACCCTCCATGGAGCCCAAGTGATTCTGGACAACGTCGATTCTAGATACTGTGAAGACTTGCCTCTCCACAATCACCTTGTGTAAAGACCCTAAAGAGATAGGCCACTAAGGTTACCAACTACAATAGTGATGCCTGGGGAAACAGTCGACAGTCTGATCCACATGCAAGGGAAAGGTATCTAGCTCGAAATCAACTCGAAAGGCTTCCACTCATCATTGTGGGTATACCTTCAAGTGACCCCCATAATACACGCAATCCTTACACCAAGACCAACAAAGCAGAGTGAGTAATGCTGCTAATCTCAATGCAACCTCAAGTTTGACCCTTGTGTGAGAAGGGATTCCCAGGACAAAATGTAGCAATTAGATTTCACCGTTCCCTAACACAAGATCCTATGTTTGTTTGCAGCTTTGGAAAATTATGTTTCACACCTATTCCAAAGACCTAAAACTAATCTAATGTAGGTTTTCTACCAAAAAATGTAAAAATGTCTAATCAATTTTAGTTTAGTGCTTGATATTTAAGGTTTTTGTTACTTGAAAGGAAAATGGTGTGGACAATATGGTGTTTTGACCGACTCAAAATTTATGCAAAGAGATGAAGATGCAATATTTTCATTTCGATGAAAACTATGTTATGAGAATGAGAAAGCATTCAACATTACAGATGCACAATGTCCCAAAAAAACAAAAACCATGCAATTCCACTACTTCAAATGCAAGCTAGTTTCACTACCCAAAATTGAGAATGCATCTATCATCTTTGTTTGATTATGATGTATACAGAAAGTAAATACAAAACCTTCGATGCTCCAAAAGCATGCACTCAAGGTAGTGAGGTATGAAATATGACAAGTAGAAAGTTGTTCTGATAAACAAGAACACCATCAAGGATTCTAAAACCAATCAAGCATTCAAGGAAGACAATAAAATGCGAAGAAGAATCCAATAAATAATAGGGAGAAAGAGAAACCACTCAAAACTATCTCGACAAAACATGGAGCTAGAAAAAGAAACTTTACATATCTGAAAGAGGTTTCAAGCTCCAATCAGAAAAAAAGAGAGTGAAAAGCATCAAAAACCAATCCAAACAACTTCACAAATCAACCACTGACTCTGGGTAAAGATCACTGCAAAACAGGCTGCAAAAGACTAAGAAAAAGAAGGCAATTTTACTCAAAAAAAACACTAGCGCTCCCCTAGAAGGGTGCATAGAGTGTTGAAACGCCCCCTAAAACACTGTAGGGGAGCGTTGGCGCTCTGGTATGGCCTACAGGGGGGAGTTGGCCCTCCCAGAAACTCTGAAAAAAGAGCCAAAAACCATGCAAAAACTCACCCAGAATGCCTGAAAACTGGTGAAATTTCCATTGAAGGTAGGAGAAGGTTAAAGGATGATGAACAACCAGGAATTGCTTGGGAAAATGACCTCAAATATAAAATGGAATAGTTCATATATCCTTGAATTCCTTACAACAACTTTCATACAATCAGATGAAGGAGAAAGCAGTAAATCGACTCCAAGTCTAAACGAGTAAGAGTGACTCAAAGGAAGGATGAAAATGTCAAAAAATCCAAACAAAAGGTGATCAATTCTCAAAAATCAAGGTGTTGAAGGCCAAAACAAAGATATACTAAGGTTGTAACAACTCTGAGCAAATGCAAATAGCAAAAAATGGACTCAGAGACCAATTCCCCATAAGATTTTTCTTAGAAAAAGGGCAGCGCTCTGGTGTCAAGGGCACCAAAGTGTTGCAATGCTCTGTGGAGGATTTTTAGGGAGAACCAATGTTCTGGTATCAAGGGTAGGGGAGTTCTAGCCTCTTAAAGTTCATAAAAATGCTCAAAAAATCAAAAACTCAAGCAAACGCAGACAATCAAAGTGGATATGATGAAATAAAGGCCCAATCAACAGATCTAAGAATCGGAGACATGGTATGGAGAAGGTCAAAGAATGAGAAAAGGCCAAAACAAGACCTAGGAAAGGAATCAAAAATCAAAGTTCCTCCCCAGTGGAGTCGCTAGTTTCTGTTACAGGATAATCCCCCTGCGGACAAGTGGATTTCCTCTTGGGTACTAGACCCCTATGACCAAGACAAGAAAGTGTTATTATGGACATTGACTTTCCTTTTCATGAAGATAAACTATCAAGGAAGAAGAGTAAATACCTCTTTACCAACGTTTGTCCTTGCTCGATCCAAGCTAATCTTGATCTCCAAGTTCTTCAGAAGGTCTTGTAATACAAAGAGCAACAACAATGATACTTCCTACTCTACTATGATTAGCTTCATAATGGATCTATGAAAGAAACAAGTTCATGAAACGTACACAAACTTTAAAGGAAACAGACCAAGCATAGATTTATATTAATGAGAACAAAGTGGTTCTTACAGCCATGGATGTAGGTGTATCAGCATCACCAAGCTCTCTTTGTCCAGACCCTTGCTCAAATAATCCACACATATAATGTTGATGCTTCAATGATATCTCCCTTATGAGATCATAAGTTAGATGCTTCACAATGTCTCCATCCCTCATTTCACCATGAGAAGGCCTCCTTATATAGGCTTGGAGAGGCCTAACCACTTAAGAGATATTTGGGATAAGTTGAGGATTCTTCTCCTTTAGTTGTGGATCTTCCCTAAGATCAAGTCTTGACCTTAGATTTGAATATAACCACCTTCAGAGATTGAGGGGATTCTTCCCTGATTTCTCTCAACAGTCCAAAATTCGCTCAAAAAGGGTAGCTCTCCCTCTGAATGGGGAACAGAGCATTGCAACGCTCCCCCAAAAGATGGCACAGAGCACCAACGCTCCCTGACAGTGTATAGGGGAGCGTTGCCTTCCAAAAATGATATTTGAGTGGGTTTCTCAGTGGAAAAAGACTTGTACTCTTTGTCAAATAACTTCTCCTCTTCAAAACCAGTCTTTTGAGGTGTCTTGTAATTGTTCTTGATAATTTTGTTCGAGACACAACATCGACAAGACGAAAGTATAATATTTGCGACACTTGCATCCAAAATTTAACACTTGTGACATTGGTGATGACAACACTAGGTCATCATTGTAATGAGTGATTTTTATGTGTAACACCATTACCCAAACCTGGGTTCTCCAACTTCTCATGGCCATAACTCTCAAACCATAATGAGTTATGTGACATTCCACATACCACTAGAAATGGTATGACAAGCACTACCCATCTAGGATAGTTTCACTGACAAATTCGTTGATCTTCATCTTATTATTCCACACTCAAGAATGGTTCCTCCAACCATTCTTCTAGAATAACTCAACCGTAAAGCGGCTTCCCATGAGGGATTTCAGGACCACTTTTGAGTTCATCCATTTGTGCACCTTATCAACCATGATAAGACTATAATGATAAATCTAACTATGCATCGTATATCAAAGAAACCGCATTGAACCATCTTCATATTTTCATCATGTATCAATGAAAACTCATTGATCCATCTTCATCTATGCATGACATCATATGCATCATATACTTGACATCTCTCTAATCTCATCAAGGACAATACATATTACATTTGACATCAATCATCAATCAATCAATCCTTTGGCTACTTGACATCAATCAATCAAACCATTGGAATCAATGACAACATGATCCAACAGTTCCCATAGAAAGTGATACTTGATTGGAATGTGCTCATCATACTCAACATGTATATCTATCAAAGTTTGTTTCATCCAAAGAACCTGTGTACAACATGTTGTTGCAATATACTCTACCTCAGCTTAGATAGAGATACTGATGATTTTTTCTTACTTAGCCATGATACTAAACACTCGCCCAAGTAGAACGTTTCTCCATTGGTGCTTCGTTAGTCATCAATACAGCCTGCCCAATCTGCATCTGTGTAGGTAATAAGAGAGAGTTCCTTTCCTTTTGGATACCATAATCCAAACACTTGTGTTCCTTTGAGATATCTGAAAATTCTCTTTACTACTAATACATGTGATTCCTTTGGTGTTGCTTGAAATCGTGCCACCTGTCCAACTACCTACATTACATCTGCTTTGGATGTTGTCACATAAAGTAGGCTTCCAATCATTGACTTGTATTGCCTCTGATTTGTAGACTTTGAATCATTATATTTGCTTAACTTGCAATTGGTTTAAATGGGAGTGATAACTGGTTTGCAATCTTCCATTCTGAACCTCTTTAGCATTTCTCTGATATACTTGGTTTGAGAAATAAAAATTCCTTGGTTTCTTTGATGTATCTGAAGTCCCAGAAAGAAGAATATTTCTCCAAGTAATGACATTTCAAATTAATTTTGCATATCCTTTGCAAATTTCTGGCTTAACCTGTCATCATCACTACCAAAAATAATATCATCAACAAAAAATTCAATTAATAAAATATTACCTTGAGTTACCTTGATGTAGAGGTTGTTGTTTGCGCTTCCTTTCCATAGTTTGTGGGGAGTTTTGTCGTTGTTGTTTCTGAGCATTACTCGGTTTTGAATGTGAATTGATGTATGCATTGCATGTGTCCAAACAATATATGTCAATTTGGAATCCATTAGCATTGTTCGAGCCATTTCCTATGTAATTATCATCGATTATGATAATGTTCCTTTGTCTATAAACCACTCTCTGAACCAATCTATGAATCCACGCTCTCTCCCACTATCATATATTTGTCCAAACCTGCTAAGTGTTCTTATGAATACATCTATGTCCATACTATCCAAGACTCTACTTGCGCAACTGTCCATAATGCTAACCCTTTTATCACTATACTATTATGAAATCTTGATTAATATATCAAATTGTACTTATGCTAACTGATTGCTCTAAATCTGTCTTCTCAAACTCTGCAAATTGCTCGAATGATGGTTCTTTGGTCTGTCACATCTTTCACATAGACTCCCCCTGTCTAATATTCATATTACTTGGGAGTCTCTAATCCAGATGGCTCAGAACAATTCATGCTCTGATGTGTATTCATCATCATCTTCATTGGTAGGTTCATTATCTCTCTGAGCTCTTATTTCTTTCTTTTTGTATGTGGATTCATCTTTCACTACAATGCATGGAAGTACAATCTCTTGAACTTGTTCCTTATTTACCTATCATTCCTTTCTTTCAGTTATTTTCCAATCCTTTATGTATCTGACATCTTTCTTTTCTCTGTAGAATTTTCTTCATCTCGTTTTATTGCCAATCTTGTGATCTCTAGTACCTGGTCTTTGTTCACCTATTCTCCGTGTTTTCTTATCCATAGTTTCTTATATTTGATATCAGTATTATCTTTCATGGAAGTATCAATCATGCTTCTATAATCACTGGCTATGTGTCCATAGTTATGACATTTGTAATACTCAATGTTACGTGTGACCACATAGGCACTTCTTGCTTGAACATTTCTTTTATAATCCCTGAAATCTGTAACCTTATGTCCAAAGTTAGTACAATAAAAACAATGACCATAAAATAAAATTGCATACTTAGGAGTGAATTATCTTCTTTGTGGCGTAGTCCTTCTAAATTTTTGCCTTGATTGATCATGATCATGATTGAATCTTCTTTGTGGCTTGAACATGGATGGTCTTCTTGAAGATGTATCTTCAATAGTTTTCTTAGATTCTGGTTGTCCATGATTCCTTCCTTTGAGTATTTATGCATAACTCTTTCTATTTTCTTCATTCTTCTTTTCTAGCAACCTAGAGTGCTTCTCTTCATTCTCTATAAATGATGTGGATGTTTCTGTCTCTTCAACGTTCTTGTTGAGCTTGACGATTTTACTTCTCAATGTGACAACTTCTTCTTCAATCTTCTCAACCTCTTCTTATTTCTTCATTATCTGAGACTTCATGACTTCTTATGTTCTCTTTGCTTCTTCAAGTTGGATTTTCAATGTAATTCTTTCTTCTTCCAGTCTTCTCTCTTCTTGACCAAACTATTCCTCAAGTTGTTTTAATTCATTGGTTCTTTCCTTGAGATGATCCATGAGTATATTTTCTCTCTTTTTTTCTTTTTCCTTTTGTGTTGCTATGTTGGCTTCTAAACATTTATTTTGATATTCTAGAGTTTCTTCAATTCGTCTGGCCTCTTCTAGTTAAGCTCTTAAATTCTTGATGACCTGTTGATCCTTTTCGAAACCTTGAACACTTTCCTTTTGGTTCATCAATTCTTTCTTGGATGATTTGTTTTCTTCTATTTCTTTATTTAGATATTTAATTGCACTGATCAATTTTTCTCTGTAATCAACTTGTGCTTATTCATACTCTTCCTCTTCTGAATCTATCTGACATGATGAGCATCTTTCTTCTTGTTCTGTATCTGCATCTCCTTTGGCATTTTTTGAATCTGTGATGGGTGACGAATATATGTCATGTAACTTATCCCAAAGTTCTTTTGTTGATGAACATTTACCAACCTTTTCTCTTACTGGATTAGGTAATCCTTCCCAGATGAAATCCATTGTTATTTTGTTATTCTTCCTCAATTCCTTCTTGGCTGCAGTCTTTTCCCTTTTTCAACTATCATATCCTGTAACAACTAATAGCCAAATATAATGTCCATGTGCCTATAAAAATACTTTCGTCCTTATGCTCCACATATCATACTCCATTCTCAGAATAATCCATGATCTCCTTCCAGTGGTCAAACGGTTTCCTGAAGGAACCGACTCTGATACCAATTGTTGGATTACTGAGAGGGGGATGAATCAGTAATAGAGAAATTTAATCATTTTTAACCACATAATCCAAGTGTTATATCAATGTATCATTATCATCCAATAACTACAGAGTAAATAAGAAATGAGCGAATGAACAATCATACACATACACAGTACACCAGTGTTTTACGTGGAAACCCAAAGCGGGAGAAAACCACAGAATCCTTTTTCTTATATGTCTTGAAGAATTACATTCATTGGAAGCACCAACTTCCTTTGTTTTCTAGCTGCAACTGGAAGGAGGCTCCAACCCCCTAGTTTCTCAGGATACAACCTGAGGGAAGATCCAACTCCCAAATTCTCTAGCTACAGCTAGAAGGAGGCTACAACCCCCTATGTTCTCTGGATACAACCACATGTCCTTGCCCCATCCAACCTCCCTAACATATAAGTAGAATGATGGAACCACTGTCACACTGTCACTGTGATATATACTGTTGTAAACTTGAACCATGCATCAACATGTACATCAACCTGTAATCAACTTGTAGCATAAATAAGTGCATCAACCATGCACCAACCTATAGAAAACAACCTGTAATCAAGTTGTGCCATAAACAAGTGCATCAACCATGCACCAACCTGTAACTCAACCTATACCATGAACAAGTGCATCAACCATGCAACAAAACTGTACAAATAACCTGTCACAACAACCTATCACAAAAACTTGTCCAAAAAACCTATCACAACAACCTGTCTCATCAATCTTATCAACCAAATCAGATCTACTCACCAAATTCAATCACCAAGACAACTCTCAAATATGTGCATCAACCAAGCATAACACAACAACTCGTAATAATCACCAAGATCAATGTGTGCTTCTAATAATACAACTATGCTACATCATCCATAAACCATGTGTCAACAATACTACTAAAAGGTGCCTCCAACCATGTACCAAGTATGTACCAATCATGTATCAACTACTCATCAACTATGACTCATCAAGATGTACCAACATCATCAACTATACACCTCATGT
>JASDQU010682259.1:555-13733 GCA_032191745.1 Picea mariana | reverse complement strand
ATCCAATCTACATCATCCTATAACAGTTACAACTCGACTGGATTCTCCAATTCCGAGTCATTCTAACACAGTGTAAACAAAGACGTGAAAGAAAATGACATTCATAAGGAAAGAAGTCTCAAGAGTCCATGCATAACCAGAATAGCAGTGCTTCATTAAAGTTTTACAACCGGGAGCCTTGCTCAACCATCGATCCTTACAAAAATACAAAAACTGAGTCTATATACTCAGACAAATTCACCTCACAAAGGTGTGCTTGGTCACCCAAGACTTGGTGTCCCCTCGGCCAAATTCAGACGGCTATTCTTTATCAGACGCCACCTTAATTACGCATGGCTCTTGTAAGGGAAGTAGATAAGCCATTAAGAGATAAGCTAGCGTGTGCAGACCTCCTCCGGCTGGTCAAGGACTCGGTATGGCCTCTTTGGAAAAATGGGTATACAGGACCTTCTCGAGCAGACCACTTGCCAGATTATCCATACCTTACACTTAATGTCTAAGGAGAGGTTTCAACCACCCCTTCTCACCTTCACTTACTCCAAGAAACAACCAGGATCGAGGTCGAATCAGATGGCGCATGGAGATCACGATGATCCTTTCGGCGACTAGACTTGACGCCTTTGGCCCCCCTTTTCATAGCTCCTTTCTTTCCCAAGTGACCACGGGCTGTGACCCCGTGTTTATTCCCAAGGTTCTTTCGACGTTCACGAATGGAAGGAGCTAATCCTTGCTTATTCATAGTCGCGATGAGCGAAACGTCGAGATGGCCTAATTGGGTGCCACGTGTCCCTCTCAGATCTGACGGTCCTGAACTTACTCGGGGGTGTTGTGGGTCCAGGTCCTAAATGCTCCCGACACCTCGTGCATCGGGAATATGACGGAGCTACTCCTTGCTCCTTGAAACCACGATGGGCGAAAAGGCGAGGAGCCTAATCATGCACCAGGTGTCCCCTTTGGATTAACGGCTGAGACTGCTTTGCGTTACTGCAGGCCCGACTCTGGGCACTTTCGGCACTCCGAGGTTCAGGTGTTTCGAGATGTGAGATGACGAGGGACTTTCACCTTTCAAACTCCTTAATGCTGCTACGTCGACTAGACCTCGCACTATGTGTCGCTGGATCGAACGACCCAGATTTAGTCTTGAAATATAGTCGCTTTCTCTTGCACTATATATCAGTTAACTTGGTAGCCCCGAAATCCCAATGACCATCGATCTGTTCTTATGGATGAATCCGGGTCATTGACAACGTAATTTCACCCGCCCACTTGATTGGAAGCCTTAAAACGAGATTTTTCCATGCTGTGCTTGGGCGCTTCTCGTGCAACTTGCAGACCCGAATACTCTTGTGCCTAGGCTAAGAAATGTCGCTAACAACTTCGACTACGTATTTTTCATTGTCTAGACCTAAAACTTGACTCAATAGGGAGCAGACCCATTGGAATTCAATGACCATTATATCCACATTCATCGGCAAAGTCAGACCCACTGAAAAATGTTTATGTTTGATAATTTTCTGTAAAAATAGATCTCAAACCTCTAATGGACATTCTCTGTATACCCTAATTAGCTTTTCTTCATTGAAATGTTTTGAAATTGCAGAAAAAGACTCTAGTATATCGAGGGACTCTCGAATTGACAGAATCTCTACCCTACACATGACCTCGGACCCTCGTTTATTCACAACAACTCTTTCTTCATGGGAATATTGTTCAATGCACCAACCTATAAATTCAGGAAAAGGGAAAGGGATTTCGACGGCATAAGGGACTATGGTGTCTTGGACTACTTCAAGGAATGGTATACACCTTCCTACTTTATCGGACAGGTTGTTTCTGGACACAGAGATAGAAGAAATAGTGATTTTGGTATCAAAAACATTTGAATCTTGGTCAATTAAGGTTTCTTCATTCGCCACACGATCTTGTTTTGTTACTGAGGTTATGATAAGATCCATGGTTGTGATGAAAAATACCTGGAAACAAGTGGAAATGGTGTGCAGTTGGTGTATTGTTGAGCTGTAGTTGAAAGATGGTGGTTGCGCTAAGGTTTTAACGGTTCAGCATTCAAAATAAAATAAAATAAATGACCAGACGCCCTTTTATAATTTTTTTCTTTTCGGGGGATGAGAAGGTTTTGAGGCAACCCACTTTTCATTCTGAAATGCACCCAGTGGTGCCACGTAGCCCTGAACAAAAACCATGGTTTAAATTTTGGGCCCGCTCTCCAAAATTAACCCACGTGCATATTCTCCCCCAAAAATCATCCTCAACTATTAATCTTGATATTTCAAGATCCACGACGCATCGGGCCCCATCAGCTTAGCGCTACTACCATATTTAGCCTCTTTTCTAGTTTATCAGGCTTCCCAAACCGGTTTAGCGTCTCACTAGATCCTGAAATATTGATTTCACATCAAAAATTCATGGTGACTAACACGAGCTATCAGCCCACCCACACGATGGTTCTTAACCATATGGCTTAAACATTATATTAAATTTTTCATTACAGTTTAGTTTTGCAGGGTCTGGGTCGGGGCTAAGCCCCAACCCTTGGTTGCATCCCATACTACATATGGCCTTTACCACATGTCATGCCATATGTTCAAAGGGCATGAGAAACTCTCTAGCTTTTAGCCCACAGTCACACCACCCTTTACCATATGACCACGGTGTAGACCTACCAATGGTTAGGCCAATCAGGTGCTACTTTTTCGATCGATGCTTGGCCACATGGGCCTCTCAACCACTACCTCCACAAAGAAAGGTGTTAATTCTCCTAATGGTGTGACAGATTTCCACCTTTTGCGAAATGCGCATGTGTGTTGGGTTTTTGGCAAGGGAAACGCCAAGAAGTTAGGTTCAGTTAATCTGGGTGCATTTTGGCGAGCAGAGACAACAAAGAATTGGGAGAAACTTCCAGGGAGTGATTTCAATTCAGTTTTTGGCCAAACCAGGTGCAGGAAGAGCCCAAATAGGGGTTTTTGGACATTCTAGAGCCATTGAATCTATCCATTTCTCATTTTGAGCATTGTAAAGCACTAATTTTGAAACTTTGAGAATTAATGAAAAAGATCCATTTAAAGTTGGACCAAGAGATGTAGCCCAAGAGAGGGGTGAACTCTTTTATCATTTTGTTGTGTTAATGTGTGTATTTTGATGGTTGTTTATGATTTTTATGTTGCTCATGATTAAGTAAAAAAACTAATTAGTATTTATGTGTTTGTAACTTGATCATATTACCCAAGCACATACCATTTCACCTACAATTTTAAAGAGATTCAAGCCTTTACATTTTCATATCAAGTTGGTATCAGAGCATAGGTTTTTGAAGGTTTGATTGTTTGC
This sequence comes from Picea mariana, assembly GCA_032191745.1. Taxonomy (NCBI): domain Eukaryota; kingdom Viridiplantae; phylum Streptophyta; class Pinopsida; order Pinales; family Pinaceae; genus Picea; species Picea mariana. The sequence continues at coordinate 10,388 of JASDQU010682259.1, read as the reverse complement.
AAGTGTTTGTTTTCTGATGGTTACAAGGTTGAAACTCACAAGAGGATAAGATCAACTTGTATATCCAAGTTCTCAACTGTCACAAAAGAGAACTACACAATCACCTCAAGCTTCATGGAGATATTCACCAAGTATGGCTCATGAGAAGAGTCATGAAACTCTTACTTTGGAGAATGAAACTTTCAAAAAACCTTTCTATGATATGACAGAGATGGTGAAAGTTTTATTTCAAGAAATAAATGCAATATTGCAAGGTGAAATCTCAAACCCTCCAAAGGGTAATGGAGATAGTGGTGATAAAACTCCAAAGGGGAAGGGTAGGAATGGTGATTCTCCACCTCCTTCACCTCCATCTTCCACCTCTTCTACCATTTCACAACCACCTCCAAATTCTCCAAAAGAACATGGTAAACTTCATCTACAAACTCCTTTGCTTAAGCTTGATATTAAGTTTTAATTGCCTATGTACAATGGAGAGGTAAATGTTGAGAAATTGGATAACTGGATTCGTCATATTGAAGTGTATTGTAGGATAAAAAGGATCAAAGATGATGAAACTAAGATTCAGCTTGCTTCTCTTAGATTGGAAAGTGAAGCACTCATTTGGTGGGAAGCCAAAACTCAAGAGAACATGAAGAAACATGGTAAAGTTTTATCCTCTTGGAATGATTTTATTGTTGCACTTAAAATGAAATTTTATCCATTAGCATACATTCATAAAGCTATTATGGATTGGAAAAACTTTAGACAAGCTAAAGGGAAAAGTGTTCAAAGCTACACTCAATAATTTAGAAGAAGAAATTTGATTTTGGGTATAGATTTATCATCTCAAGAAACTTTACTCAAATATATTGGAGGATTGCACATCTACTTGAGGTACACAATACTTATGTTTAACCCTACAAGTCTAGATGAACTTTGTGTACAGGAAACTCATTTGGAAGCTAGAGGGAGGAATGAACCTCAAGAGGGAAGCAAGAAATATTTTGTTCATGGAGACAAAGGAAAGAAGAAGTTCTAGGGAAATGGAAGAAAGAATGCTTCAGTCAAGAAAGAGGGAGAGAAACTCACATGTAAACAGTGTTCAAAAGATGGTCATGATGAAGACCATTGTTGGAAACTTAATCCCAAAAAGAGACCCAAAAAGTTCAGCCATAAGGGGAAACCAAAGACTATTCTAACCGTACAACATGATTTAGGTTCTCATTCGGGTGATGAAACAAAGATTACAGCCATGGGTTTTCAAGGTAAGGATTCTATTGCAAGTACTAGTTATTCAAGTAGTAGTAGCCTCATTGAAACTCAAAATGAAAAAGAAAGAAAAGAGTTTTTCCACATAATGGTGATTTCAAAGCTTACCAAGATAGATACTCTTTTTTATATTGGATCTCAAGAAAACCTCATATCTGAAGACATTGTGAATAAACTAAAATTGGAAACTACTCCACATCCTAAACCATACCTTCTAGGATGCATATGTGGCAATGCCAAATTGCATGTGACAAGAAGGTGTAAACATAGATTTTCCATCACTACAAATTTTATAGATGAGGTAGAGCTTGATGTTATTCCTTTGGATATCTATGGTATTGTGTTGGGAATCCCATACTTATATGATAGGAGAGACTTATTTAATCATCATAAGAACAAGTATCATTTGTTTAAAAGTGGATTTGAGTACACTGTTAGAGCACATACAAAGAAGTTGAATTTGTCACTTGTAAATGATGGAAAAATGAAGAGATTAGTCAATGCTAGTAAGAATTTTGTCCTCTTGATGATCAAACTCAAAGACAATGTTGAAAAAGAAGCTTTCCAAGGTTTTGATTCAAAGTTGAAATCCTATTTATATGAGGTTGTTAACCAATATGATGAGATGCTTTAGGGACCAAAAGGATTGCCTCCAAAAAGGGCTATCCAACATGAGATACAATTGCAACAAGATTGTCCTCTTCCAAACATTGGTATGTACAAGATGTCAATCATAGAGAATGTTGAAATTAAAAAACAAATCCAAGAGTTGCTTGACAAAGGGGTCATCATTCCAAGCACATCGCCATGTGGATAACCTATTGTTTTAGTGCCAAAGAAACATGGTACAAGGCGCATGTGTGTAGATTTCAGAGCCTTGAACAAGATTACGGTAAAGAATCATTATCCTCTTCCCAAAATTGATGATTTGCTTGATTAATTGAAAGATGCTAAGTATTTTACTGAATTGAATTTGAGAAGTGGATATCATCAAATTAGGATTGTTGAAGGAGACACTTGGAAGGCATCTTTCAAAACAAAACAAGGTTTGTTTGAGTGGATAGTAATGCCATTTTGACTTTGCAATGCTCATGCTACATTCATGAGTCGTGAATGATGATTTAAGGACTTTTCTTGATTAATGTTTGATTGTCTACTTGTATGACATTTTGATATTTAGCAAATCTTGTGAAGATCATGTTATGCATGTAATGCAATTTTTGGGTGTCTTAAAGAAAGAAAATTTGTTTTTGAAGATGTCTAAATGTGAGTTTGGAAAGACCTCACTTGTTTACTTGGGACATATTGTTGGAGGAGGAGAACTAAAAAATGATCCTTCCAAGGTCAAAGTCATTTTGGACTGGCCAAAGCCCAACAATGTGATAGAGGTAAGAAGATTTTTGGGAGCAGCCCAATATTGGAGAAAGTTTATTGCTAACTTCTCTTCAATTGCAGCTCCATTACATGCGATGACAAGCATCGAGCAAGTTTTCCAATTGGGGGGGGCAAGAAACAAAAAGTATTTGATGCATTAAAGGAGAAGATTAGTTTAGCTCCAGCTCTTGCACTTCAAAATTTGAGACAATCATTTGAGATCCAAACAAATGCAAGCAATTATGCAATGGGAACAGTCTGGTTGCAACAAGGTAAGCCCATTTGTTTTCATTCTGAAACTTTTAATGGTGTTGTGATTAGGTATCCTACACGTGATAAGGAGTTGTATGCATTGGTGCAAAGTGTTAAAAAATGGAAACATAATTTGTTGGGAAAAGAAACTATCATTCACACAAATCATCAACCATTGCAATGCTTACAATCACAAACAAAGATACAACAAGAAAGGCACTTTAGATGCATGGTTTTTCTACAAAAAATCCACTTGGTTATAAGGTATAAAAAAGGCATTTATAACAAAGTTATTGATATGCTTTCTAGGACTATTGTTAGTGCTTCAGTTATTCTTAAGCATAATTCTATCATTCATGAGAGATATGTTGAACAATATGCTTTAGATGATGATTTTAAAGAGGTTTATGCAACTTTGTGTCATTATAACCAAGTTGAGGAATTGGATTACCATGTGCATGATAAGCTTTTGTATCATTTTGGAAAGTTATGTATTCCATAGGGTGAAAGAGTCAACATCATAAGGGAACCTCATTCTTCTCTTATTGCTGGCCACTTTGGTGTAGGCAAGACAATGGCTAATTTGCAAAGGTATTGTTATTGGCCTAAAATGAATGAAAGTGTTTCAAGATATGTAAGAGGATGTTCTTTATGTCCTACACGCAAGCCTAGCAATATAAATTTGGGCTTGTATACTCCACTTCTAGTTCCTTCTCATCCTTGGGAAAGCATTTTCATGTACTTCGTAGGAGGTCTACCTATGTCTAAAAAAAATCATGATTATCTTTATGTTTTGGTTGACCGTTTCAGCAAAATATGTGTTTTGATGCCTTGTAAGAAGCAGGTTACAACTGAGAAAATGGCACAAATGTTATTTCAGCATGTTTGGGTACATTTTTGGTTACCTAAATCCATTATTTTTTATCGAGATTCTCGATTTACTGGGAACTTTTGGTCAAGTTTATGGGCACTCATGGAAACCAAGCTGAAAAAGAGCACAGCTTTTCATCCACAAACCGATGGTCAAACAAAAGTGGTTAATAGAACAGTAGTAAATCTTCTTCGTTGTTATTGCAGCGAGCATCCTAAGCTATGGGATGATCACTTACACTACATTCACACGCTTACAACCGTGCTAAGCACTCTTCAACTCAAACATCTCCATTTGAGGCATGTTTTGGTTATTTTCCAAAATCTCTTTTAGATTTTATCTTTGGGAAAGACATTGTTATTGATGGTCAATATGACATTGATAGGGCAAAGAATTTCATTGAACAAATTCAGTTGTTGCATCAAATGGTACAAGAATAGTTGGAAAAGAGCCAAGCCAAGTACAAGACAAGACATGACAAGCATCGTGTTGATCATAATTTCCAAGTTGGAGATGAAGTTTGGCTTTACATTAGAAAAGAGAGGCCTACAGGAGAAGTTAAAAAACTGAAACCAATTAGATATGGACCTTTCAATATTCTTGAAAATATTGGTAACAATGCCTTACGTTTGGATTTGCCTCCTTATATGCAAATGTATGCAGTTGTCAATGTTGATAATTTGAGATTGTATGAGCCTCCTTTGATTGATGATCAAGGAGAGCATGTTCATATTCCTTCTATAGATGATTTATCACCAGAATATCTTTCAAAACTACATGAAGACACAATCCTTGACAAGAGGATGAGAACTTCAAAATGAGGGAATGTGGAATACCTTTGAGTTGGTCTTAAAGGAAAAAATCCAAGCAAGGCCAAGTGGATTGAGATTGGAAAGGTGAGGGAACTATACCCTCATCTTCAGATCGACTGAAAGTAGTCTTTTGGAGGTCCAAAAGCTTCCTAATGGGGAGGAGTGATCCAGGGGATCAAAATATGCTCAAAAATCAAAGTTCTCGAAATTACTTCAAAACGGACTCGTGCCTAGGCCAATTACTCATGATCCCAATGAAAATTGTACAGGTTCAAATGAACATCATATGAGTTAGATATCACATTCTATCCGCTTTGCCAAATAGGCAAAATTTTGTTGACTGTACAGTCCGTACAGTGATGATGTGGCATGTTTGTATTGCTAACGTGGCATGGTCGTAATGTTGACATGGAAGGGCCATACTATTGACATGGCAGGTAATCTTACTTACACGTGGGAGGAGGTCTTACTGACACGTGGCAGGTGATGGCATGGCAAGGTACTGTACATGACACATGTTAGATGGTGACGTGGCAGATTATGTGGACCAATTGAATGGTGCAACATGGCCCAGACATGGGCTTCTACATGGCATCCCCTCCAATGAATAAATTTTTATTGTTTTCGTGGTGGTCAAACCCGCGACCTCTGGGGACACATGGCAAAGTCTTAGTAGGGGTAAGCACCCCCTCCAATGAATAAATGTTTATTGTGTTCGCGGTGGTCTAACCCGCGACCTCCGGGGACATGTGGCAAAGTCTTGGTAGGGTTCAGGCTACCAGCCCACCCACATAATGGTTCTTAACCATAGGGATTAAAAATTATATTAAAGTTTTCATTACAGTTTAGTTTGGCAAGGTCCAAGCCTGGGTTAAGCCCCACCCTTGGTTGCGGCCCATACTACATATGACCTTTACCACATGTTATGCCACATGTTTAGAGGGCATGGGAAATTCTCCAATGTTTATACCATGGTCACACCGCCCCTTACCATATGACCACGGCATGGACCTACCAACGGTTACACCAGTTAGATGCTACTTTTACGGTCGGTGCTTGGCCACATGGGCCACACGACCACTACCTCTACCGAGAAAAGTGCTAAGTCTCCTAACAATGTGAAATATTGCTACCTTTTGCAGAATTTGTGTGTGTGCTAGGTTTTTGGCACAGGAAACGTCCATAAGCTAGGTTCAGTCTATCTGGGTGTGTTTTGATGAGCAGAGATAACAAAGAATTGGGACAAACTTTCAGGGAGTGATTCCAATTCATTTTTTGGCCAAACCAAGTGTAGGAAGAGTCCAACTAGGGGTTTTTGGACGTTTTGGAGCCATTGAAGCCATCCATTTCTCATTCTGAGCATTGCAAAGCATTGATTTTGACACTTTGAGCATTAATAAAAAAAAATCATTGGATGTTGGACCAAGAGATGTAGCCCAAGAGAGGGGTGAACTCCTCTATCATTTTGTTGTGTTAATGTGTGTATTTTGATGGTTGTTTATGACTTTTTATGTTGCTCATGATTAAGTAAAAAAACTCATTAATCTTTATGTGTTTGTAACTTGATCCTATTACCCAAGCACATACCATTTCACTTGCAATTTTAAAGAGATTCAAACCTTTACATTTTCAGATCAAATATATTCATTCAAGAAAATGTGAAATAAATAGTAGTTTTCATAATAATAATAATAACAGTTCATCTTGGGAACTTTATCTGACACCATATCAAGGTGCTAGCGTTTGGAGAGGAGCTGCAACGGCAGGAGCTTCCAAGCAAAGACGCCATGAGTGTGCCTGGGGGTGGGGAGTTAGCTCCCCCCCCCCCTTTGTTTTCTACTGATGAAGCCTTCGAGAATATCATCAACAGCCAAGGTAAGAAAATTTCCCCTCCTGAAGTCCCAAAATTCATCAAGAAATTAGATTTCATTCCGAAAATAGCAGTACCAGAGGAACAACCCATCAATATCGCCCTGTCATTGGCAAAAAGAGGGTTAGTAGGCCAATTTATGGGGCTATGGCCCTCGAAAAAAACTACGGATGACTGGATCCAGAGAAACTGGAGGCCCCAACTTCAACACAGTGTAACCTACTACCCAGTGGGAAGGGGCTTCTTCATTTTTGAATTTATCTCGAAAGAAGACCGTGATTTGATCTTCAGAAGAAGGCCCTACTTCATGGGGACACAGGGCATGTATCTTAACATATGGACACCTGAATTCGATCCCTTTGTGGATGTCCCCAAAGAGGTTCCGGTCTCGGTAAGGTTACCAAACCTCCCTATCCATTGCTGGAACTATCAATCACTGCAGAACATAGGAAATGGCCTAGGGCGGTTCATAAACAAAGCAGATAATAAAGGCCAATATTCCTGTGCAAGAATATGTGTGGAGTTCGATCTTGAAGCTGAACTCCCAGAAGCGATAAAGTTAACAGTAGGATCATGGTACCACTATCAAAAACCCGACTATGAGAAAATGTCTTTCAAGTGCAGGAACTGCCACAAAGATGGACATTTCCAGTGGAACTGCCCCAAAGATCAACCTGCAGAGAAAGAGGATGCAGAAGGATGGAAGAAAGTGAAAAAAGGCAAGGCACCCCTGAAGCCAAAGGAGAAAAAATCTTCAGAACCAGCAAAGAAAATCCATCCTATCCTAGAAGTCACGGAAGGTCCAAAGGAAGCTTCAACTTCAGTAAAAACTCCCAAAGTAGCAGAATCCCAAGAAAAAGATATGAAGGCCACTGCTAAACCTGGGAAACTACCTGAACTAGTAGATATGAAAGAGCCCTAAAAAATGCACGAAGATCATCTCAGTTTGAGCTCCGAGTCTAGAGGGGAATCAGGTGGCGGAGCCACGAAAACAAGCATCGCCCACGGAACCCCTAAAAGGCCCTCAAGAGGAAGGAAGCCCGAGAAAAAGAAATGAGAAGAACAGTCCTATCGGGATGCCGTGCAAGGATCCCAGCAAACCATCCAGAAATGATAAGCACCAGAACCACAAGGAAGTAAGGTAAGGCTCTGAAAGGAACTACCACCCCTCAAACTGTTAAATAATGCAGTACGTCTCCTAGAATTGTAGAGGGCTCGGAAGCAAACTAAAAGAAGAAGCCCTGAGAGATTTAGTCCACATGACATTACTCGAGGTCCTCCTAATCCAGGAGACAAAACTAGAGGAAGAAGATCTCCTTCGTGCTAGTAACTCATTTTGGAAAAAGGGCTCAGGAAAATGCATAAGCACAAGAGGGGCCTCAAGAGGAATAGGTACCTTTTGGGACACCTTAAATTAGATTAGATTGAAGAAGAAAGAATCACTCATTGGATCTTCACCAAGATGCTTCATAAATAATCTGGTCACCATGTAAATTTGTTTAAAATCTATGTTCCAGTTTTTCTTTCAGAAAAGAAGACCTGCTAAGACTCTCTAAAGTCCTTCCTTAGCATGCAAAATACTGGAAATATTGTAATCGTTGGAGATCTCAATGTAACCCTCTCACTATTTGATAAAAAATGGGGTTCGTCGGTCCGTGATCCAGCAAGAGAATGGGTACAATACCTCATCCTAGACTGGGATCTGGAGGACATCAAGACAACCTAGGTACTTGGTCAAACAAAAGATTAGGCCCCAGCCATATTGCAACCCGACTCGATAGATTCCTTTTCCAAACCTCTTTTCTGACCCTTAGACTAATGGCTAGCTCAAAAATCCTTCTGAACTATACCTCATACCAAAAACCCATAATGTTAACTCTTGCTCCTGGGAAAAACTTGGGCCCTATCCCTTTCTGCTTCAGCCCCCTGTGGATCAACCAGGAAGGATTCTAGAAGGTAGTTTCTGAGTCATGAAAAATAAAGGTGATTGGTTCCCCTTTATTCATTTGGGAAGAAAAACTTCGAGGACTCAAAAAGGATATCAAATCTTGGTCCAAAAACCTCATCTCCCCCACTTCTGAGAGGAAACGAATCCATAAGGGCCTTGAACTACATCAGCTTGCTTTAGAAGACTATCCAGTGAACCAGGATTTACTCTCCCAAGAGGCTGATCTCCAAAAATATCTCCATCAGGCTTGCAGAATAGAAGAAGAATATTGGAGAGTAAAATCAAGAAGTCTCTAGCTCCAAGCAAGGGATAAGAATACTACTTGTTTCCACAAGCAAGCAGAGGCCCAGAAGAACTACAATACGATCAATGAAATTCAATTTCAAGGCCAATATATCAAAGAGTTTGAAGGAATAAAAGAAGTAGCCCACTCCTTCTTCAATGACCTGTTCTCTGCCCTAGAAGGTGACCCTATTGATTTGATGCGTTACCCGATTTCCACGGTTTCGGAGCTGGTGGGGAATGAGGAAAATTAAAGGCTGTCAGCCCTGGTAACCACTCAAGATATTAAAAGAGACTTAAATCACATGGAGCCTGACAAAGACCTAGGTCTGGATGGATTCACAGTTTGATTCTAAAACTCCTGCTTGCCCATTATTAGGGAGGACCTCCAGCGAATGGTCAATAAATCACAGAATTGTGCTAATATGGGAGGAAGCACCAACTCTTCATTTCAAGCATTAATCCCCAAAGAAAAAGGAGCTAACAATTTTAGCAGATTCCAGCCCATCTCCCTGTGTAACACAGGCTACAAGATCATCACCAAAATAATAGCCAACAGACTAAATGATATGCTCCCAAGATGCTCACCAAAATTCTGGATAATATCATCTTGGTCCAAGAGGCCATTCATTCAAGCTGCCAGAGGAAAGAGAAAGGTATGATAGTTAAAATTGATCTAGATAATGCTTTTGATAAAGTTCACCATGACTTTCTTTGCAAGATACCAGATATATAAAATATGCAGAACAAAAATGAAATGCTAGAAATGACAGAATAACAGTAAAATATCCAGCATAATCTTCACAATACACAGAAATGATATACGAAATAGCAACAGAAAGAACACTTTGATTCAGATAGCAATGTTCACAGGCCTCTTCGAGGGGGAAACCTCCAGTCGAGTAGCGCTCTGTTACAATAATCTCTAAGCTAGGGTTTTCATACCCTCGACCCTTATTTATACTAATTATGTCTATTAAGAGAAGCATCTAGAGGAAGATCCTTCTATAAGCAGAAGCTTCTATTAGGTCTTCTTACATCCGCCTTATTCTATTTTATTGAAAGGTCTTATTAATATTGACCTTTATTACATCCGAATACATTGATCTACCTATGTGCGGGTTAGGACCTTAACATGTCCGCCCCCTTAAAAACAGCCTTGTCCTCAAGGCT